>OOIL02001566.1:3034-69801 GCA_900332095.2 Cuscuta campestris | reverse complement strand
AATCAGTTTAGAATTTGCATATCTGCCATTCTATTTGGAAAAGGCAAGAAATTGTCTCTCTTTGCCATTATTTTTTTTCTTTCCTCGGCATTTTCTACAATCCAAACATGCCCTGAATGGGGGGGGATCACTTCTTTGGGTAAAGAATGCAGAAGCTTTTGGTGCATTGAATGATAAAGGAAAGTCCCATATCACTGAACGGAACTAATGGTACAGTCTATTCAACACAGCTGTAAAATACTTACCAGTGATTTTTTACAACCTGAAATTATCAAACCACACTGAATTTCAATCAATTGGAATAAAACCAAAAATAAGGCAAGAAAATTATGGTATTGTAATCAAGAATTGCAGCAAAATAAAGAAGGAACACCATACAAGCTCATTTACCATCCAAGAAAAACCAAATGATCACACCCACTGTTTAAGAAAAAGAACTTTTACCAAATAAGGAAAAGGTAAATACCAGGAGCCATGGGGATTGGAAAATGATGAGAAGCCTCGTCGAGAAAATTGAGACCTCAAGAATCCAATCTTGGCTTCACCCAGACCACAGTTTTGACCAGTTACTCCATTTTGGGGAACCGAGCTTGAGAACAGGCCGCGATAGAACTGCGAGTGTGCGTGAGAGAAGGGTGGGTTTGGGTGGTGTTTGGGGACATTTCTGGTGATCTGCTGGGAGAGGCCCTTGAGGAAGACAAGCTTCTGCATTGCTAAATCTTTGAATTTTACGAATAAAAATTAAAATTAAAATATGTTTTTAAAAAAGCTCTGGACCTGTGGTGGAGTCGTGAGTCCTAAGTACTGTAGGGGGTGGACACAACAGGGGTGTTTGTTTGGAGCCAGAGTGGGTTTTAAAAATAAAACAAGCCCAACCAAATCACAAGTAACACATGATTTTGACTCAACTTGCAATACAGATACACCATTAACAATTGTCTATGAGATTTATAGATAATTCGTATCTATATTTGTCTGTCATATACATACTAAGTTGATATACTTTTAACACACTTTGAGGCCAAAAAAGGTTTGGAGACACAAATTTTTTTAGATTTGTCAAGTCGGGTGATCTGAACTTTCTCAAATTTTGGAAAATTTGGACGGATATCTCATTCACAATTCAATAAGTCTGAAACCAATACAGTCTAGCTCAAACAATGTTGAAACGAACTGAAACATACTTCGAAGTCTTTTAAGCTCGCTTTATTCTACATTTCAATTTTCAGTTGTGCTAATATAATTCTAAAGTCTACATCTGAAATGTAGATCTTCTCATATATTTTTCATAGACTCATATTTGGATTTCTTTCTTTTTACAAGGCCAAATACATATAAGTATTTTATGCATTAAGGTCTACAAAATAACCATAGACTTAAAATCTACAAAAGAATTTACTTTTGATTTCATAGATATTAATAGTCCGTGCAAAAATGTTTGAAAATTAAAAAGTGAAAAATTAGAGAACATAATATTAAAGTAAAAATCGTAAAATAATAAGAAAGTATCATAACGAAACGGAATAGAAGATAAAAGATGAAAATAATGTTAAGGTAAAGATCATAAAATAATCAAACGAAAGCAAACTTTATAATAGGTGGAGCATAAAAGTTTAGAAAATATTTTTTAAAAACATCATATTCAATTCTACGAGTATAATACATGATTTTAATTAATCATGGCTCATTGAATGATCATTTTTTAAAATATAAAATCATAAACAAGAATTTTGTAGCTAGGTCATACCAAACTTGTTTCCATATTACTAAAATGACATTCATATCATTCGATCAAATATGTCTTGTGATAATTCTTGCTGGGCAAAATATCTTCTAGAGAAATGAGCAATGCTAGGTTCACAAACAGAATATTCACAAATTTCACAAACTTACTTTTTATGCTTTAAAATTTCATTTTAAAATCATTTTAGGCCATTTAATTTTTTTCATTGAAGTTTACAAATAGTAAGTTTGTGATGTTTGTGACTATTTTGTTTGTGAACCAAGCATTTTCCTAGAGGAATTTTTTGTGAAATTTGCACTAAATAGGACTAAAACATAATGACTTTCCTAATGTAGGACTTGAACTTTTTTATTCCCTAAATAGGACTTAATAATGACCTAGTGGAAAGAATAATGTCCACTGATGATGGACATTTAGTTGAATAATGACTACTTGATAATGAACAAATATCCTACATTGAGAAATAAATATATATGGTCATATATTGGGAAAGTCATTATGTTTTACTCATATTTAGGTAAATTTCTCAAATTTTTTAGTAAAGGCGTTCTTCTACCCTATACATGAGAATTGAGAAGAGAAGCAAAATTTAGCAATAAATCGAGCCTTATAAATTTAACAAAGAAGTCGGAATTGAAGTTTTCATATTCTTAATTTTGGTCCATAACTCGCTAATTTTACTCATGAAGGTCTCATACTTTGTAACATTCAACTTATAGTAGCATTTTATAATTATTATTATTTTGAAGCAATTGTAGAAACAATTGATGAACTAACCAACCATGTAAAATGTCTAAAAATTAATGATATATTAAGAATACTACTCGTTTAAGGTTGTTAATTATTCCATGATCCATTTAAAATAGTTGGTTTATGTTCTTCCACTAATCAAAAGGTAAACCAAAAACTCAAATAAAAGCTAGGGTTAAATGTGTTTTTGGCCGATGTAAAATAAGTGCTTTTAATTTTCAGTCCCTATAAAAACAAATATTTAAGTCATCCTTTTAAAAAAAATTATTTTGAAAGTAGCTTTTAAATGTAGTTAGCAGTTCTATAGAATTTTAGCAGACACGGGAAATGGAAAAATTGATTCAACAAAGGATATATCTCGAGTATGAAAAAATCGATTATTTTCCAAATTATAGATTTTTTAGCTATGAATTGACCCCCAAGTACCCTAGAATTTTTTTTTTAAATTTAAAATAAATTAAACAATTAATTATTTCTCATCATGCTACAATTTTGATACAAAATTACATGGCAAAGGTTTGCCTTGTGGCATCCTACTCACATAGGTGGGGTGGATTTTCGTTGTGATTTGGAAATCACGAAGCTTATCAATATAGGTACCCCGTCTTCTCTAAGAAATCCCAAAATCAATCTATTACATATCTTGATTCTGAGTTTTTTATTAATTCTTTAATATATTCATTTTATTTTCTAATCCTGTTCCAATTCTCAAACAAGTTGTATTAAAAATAATTTTACTCAAATATCATTAAATTAGGACTGGGAAAGTATAAATGCTAGTAAAAATTCAAAGGCTAGTGAAAACTCGTTCTCTCTCGTTAGTATGTTTTTTCTTTCAAATTTTTTTAATATTCAAATAAGTTGAATTGAAATATATTGTGGTGGTTGATTAGAATGTGTCGTGCTAAAAATGATCAGAATGTGGAATTAGTGTGTCCGCATTAGGAGGAATATTTAATTTAATTTGCAGCATGGTTTCATGGGATCCATTCGTTAACCACAATTAAAGTGTCCGCATTTAAGCTATATCTGCACTTACGCCTCGTTTGTTTACACGTTCCTTCTCTTCTTCCCAAAAAGATCACACTTATTCGGTTTAAGAATACAAGAAAAAAAATTCCAATTTGCTTCTCATTTTTATTTTTCTCGTCCAAACAATGCCTAATGCTTCTACTTCCAGAGTTTTTATGATAATCTTAACCTTAGTAACAAAATTTAAATCCGTAAAAGAAAATCTTTATGTGGAAAGGGACTGTTTGGGTTGGGGCAGGAGTACAAAAATAGGTTATCTAAATTCAAGAAAGGGACAGAGCTGAGTTTTACCAAAACAAGATAAAACGCCCAAACACAGTCATTTGTCAAACCAAAACAACACCTTACTACAAAATGCAAAAATGCAAGCTGGTCCCAGCAACACATGCATCCAAACACGCCCTAACTGCAACTAACAAAAACCATTCTTCCTAAACAACAACAAAAAAACACCCCACAAGATTGTTTAATTCATCAAGCCCCCCGCCCCACAGACTTGGCAAAATTAACCCCAGTCTAACCACCCAGTAACATTATTAATGGCAACAAGAACCATTCGGTTTTAACCCATGGACGTGATTGGTCTCCAACGCGAGAGCCTTCAAAACTGAGACCAAACCAAATTAGATAATTAATTAATTACCATCCTCCAAAGTAATTAACTCAAATCCCTAGCCACAGCCTTGCAGACCAAAGGGTTCTTCATCTCCATGGACATCTTGAGAACTTCGGACAAGTCCACACCGGGCCCAACGGGCTCCCATTTAAAGTTCTGGAGCAAGATAGCTAGCCAGAGCTGGACCGTGGCAAGGCCCATTGCCTTCCCGGGGCAAACCCTCCGGCCCGCCCCAAACGGGGCCAGCCTGAGGTCAGAGCCCATGATGGAAACCTCGTCCACCAAGAACCTCTCAGGCCTAAACTCCTCCGGCTCGGCCCAAATCCTCTCGTCGTGCGTGATGGCCCACATGTTGACCATGGCAGTCGTCCCCGCAGGAATCTCGTGGTCCCCAACTCGGGTGTCGTGAATTGCCAGCCGGGCCCACGACAGAAGCGGGCCCGGCGGGTGAACCCTGAGGGTCTCTTTGACAATGGCATTCAAGTAAGGGAGATTGGGTAGGTCGGAATCGGACACCACCCGATCCGTTCCCACAACGCTGTCGATTTCGGATTGGGCCTTCGCCTGAACATCCGGATGAAGAACCATTCTCGCGAGAATCCATTCCAGGAGAATTGCCACCGTATCTGTTCCCCTAAATATCATTTCCTGTTTGTTCAAAAACAAAAAAAAACATAAAATTTATATTCGACACGTAAAAAGCTAAAATGGACCGCCAAAGAAATGAATATTAGATTCGTATAACATATCATTTCATGCAAAAAGAATACTTATGGAGTATATATACTCTGTTTTTTATTTCATATACATATTCACATCAAAAACTAAAGTTGGGAAGCTAAAAAGACAACAATAATAACTAAGAATAAATTTGCACTAAATAGGACTAAAACATAATGACTTTCCTAATGTAGGACTTAAACTTTTTTATTCCCGACTTATTAATGACCTAGTAGAAGGAATAATGTCCAGTAATGATGGACATTTAGTTGAATAATGACTACTTGATAATGACCAAAGATCCTACATTGGGAAATAAAAACATATAGTCCTATATTCGGAAAGTCATTATGTTTTAGTCCTATTTAGGTAAATTTCTCAAATAAAAATGCTAAATCCTTGTCAAGAATAAATTAAATACAGAGTAATAATTAATATCATAGCAACAAAATTAATGCATAGGAACAAGAATAAAGAAATAAATAGTAACATTTGACACTGTTAAAATATGGAAATAAAAATGTAGGGATGGGAAGGAATAAGTACCCAAAGGACAGCAATCATATCGGACTCAGTCATCAACCCATTCTCAGTCTCGGCCATATCAAGAAGGACATCGACGAAATCCGTGGAGGACTCGTGTCCTACAGGGTGCCCTACAATTCGAGACGTCCTAGCAGTACGGTGGTCCGCAATGATGTCCCCCACAAAGACATTGACTTTTTCCACAAGTGCCCTACACCTTTTCCGGACCCCCTGTAGGTCCATCCAGCCCAACACAGGGAAATGGTCAGCCCAATTGAAAGTCCCTAGAAGTTGGTACCCTTCACTCACTAGCCCTTCGAGATCCGACCCGGTTTCGGAATCGAAATCGTAGGACCGCCCAAACACGGTCTTCATAACGCTGTTCAGTGACCCGAAGTGCAGCACTCTTTTCACTCTCACTTCCCCGGAATTTGCCATCTCCGCCTTCAACTGCTCCACCATTTTCATCGCTATGTCGGTCCTGACGCCGGAAAACGCCGCGATTCTCCTCGGACAGAACAGGTGCGTGGCGGAGATTCGCCGGAGATTCCTCCAGTACTCCCCGTACGGCGCGAACCCCATGGCTCTGTGGAAGAGGAGCTCGTAGGCGGACTCCTTAACCGGCCGGTCGGCAAAGGCGGAACTACCAAGAATCTCCTTAGCGGTTTCCGGGTCACCGGATATGATGAACCGGGTGAAACCAACCGAAAAGGACATTAAAGACTCCGCCTTTAATGATTTCGCAAGACTCTGGAGAACTCTGTGAGTGACGGAGCCGGTGAATGCCCGGACCAGGCCCAACACCGGCAGGCCGGAAGGGCCGGGAATGGCGGCTTTGTTCTTGGATAGGGCCCACGCCAGACCGCCGGGGCTGAGCCAGAACCCCACCGCCGCAAGAAAAACCAAGAAACAGAGCAAGAGCGGAAAACTGAGAACAGTGGAGGAAAAACCAGAGGAAGGGATGAAGAACAGCAGGGAGGACTCCCCCGGAGACATCTTTCTAAAGAAATTAAAACGAAAGACTAGATTTTTGTTTCAATTTCAAGAGAAAAACAGAAAGTTCAAGAATTTGGGTTTGCTGGAAAGAAAATGGGAGTGAAGTGTGATGTTGCAGAGGGGAAGTTGGGGAAGAGAAAGAGCGTGAGGGGGACGGTTAAATAGACGTCTGCATGAATAGGAAGGAAGAGTTATTTTTAACCCTGGGTTAAAAAAAAAAAAGTGATCGTTGCTTATTGGGCAGCTCAAAGCCCACCAATATTTAATTACAAAGTGATGCAGAAGAAAAAATTATGGTTCCAATGCAAGTTGTATTCTCGTAATTAGCGAGCATGTTTAATTATAAATATTTTTAATTTACTCCCTTCCTCAAACCAAATTTATATTACGCAAAACGAGATGGAAAATTATTTTTTTTTTCAATTTGTTTGAAATTTTTTAAATAAAATAATATTGTCATCTTCTTTAGTTTAAAAAATTTTGTCACCATCTTTGTTAATCTTTGTCAAAAAAATTACAAAATAAAAAATGATAATACTATTTTACTTTATCAAATAATCAATCAAAACCCTGAAAATAAATAAAAATTTTAGTGAATTTGAAATAGTGAACTTTCTTTTTTGGACCAAAAAAAAATTATTTTGAAATTGAAGTAGATCTAAAAAAGGGAAACTATAATCATAGTTTTTCCCACGTATTGGTTTTTGCTTCCCGATTACGTCTGTTTCGTTATGTATTTTAATTGATTATTTGATAAAATTAAATATTATTAATAACTCTTTTTTTAATCTTTACATAACTTGTGATGAAGCATCATTGACGTGAAATTTTCAATGAAACATGTTAGATAATATATTCTTATGTTAGTCTTTGTATTTTAGTCAGCTTCTATTATTGATTATTATTCCTAGTTGTGGTTATAAATTGCTCTATATATATTCTACGATCTATTATATTACGGAGTATCTTTTAGTAATACAACTATTCCATTAGGAAAGTTGGTATCGGAGCGAAGGTGAAACATTTCTTTTTTACTCAAAGAATAATAGAATGCATAACAGATTTATATAAATGGGATTATAACCCCAACTCAAAATATGAATCAATAATAGAAATAAACTAAAATACAAAGATTACCAAAAAAAAATTATTATTATTATTGTCATATCCATCCCCTCAATTTGAACTCGTGTCAGGGGTGGAAGCTTCGAAACAAAAGTATGGAATCATAAAGAAGACATTGCCTTCATGAGTAATTCCACTAGAAGTTGAGAGACATTTCTATAATACGTGTCAAACCAGCTTGAGACTGTATCTGGTGAGTTTTTTCAGAAGAAGAGTGATGGCGATTGGAGCAAGGGTAAAGAGTTTTTTTTTTGTCCTTTTTGGGCATTCTCTCCTTCTTTATTGCTTTTCATGCTGAAAAAATACAGATAAATATATCTTTTCAATTCTTCAATCACGCACACAATTTTTTTATAAAGATAGAGAAAGGGAAAGAAAGAGAGAGATAAAAAGGGAGGAAGACCCAATGTTTAAATCAAATGTTATTATAATAAGATCAGAACCAATTAAATGGGAGGAAGAAAACATGCATGGTCTAAGTCATAATCATAATTATGAAAATGAATAGGGAGGAAGACCCTATTATTTCCTCAGGTTATTTCTGTGGCCACAACTACTTCAACTAATAAGAGGGTTGACTAAGGTATAACCTGCAAGCTGCTATGTATGATGGATGGATGTGCCATCTAAAGTTGTCTTTTTTGATGGCAGTCTGACACATTACTATTTCTATTTTCACATCTGCTCCCTCTCTCCCTTTTTCTTAGGTGAAGGAAGCTTAGAGCACTGGTAATACCCGCAACGCCCCCCGGCGTGATGGGGCGTTACCCCGGCGGCGTTAAACACCGCCCCCCTCCGGGCGTGATTCGGGCGTTGCGGGCACTGCGTCAAAGGAATGACGCGACGTCATTCCACTCCCTCCCCCTCCCCAACGGCTTTATAGCCGTTACAAAATTAAAAAAAGCAAAAATTATTTTTTTTTTCTATAAATTCAAACCCTCCCCCCTCTCAATCTCTCACACTTTCTCTTCTTCTTCTTCCCATTTTAAAATTCGAAATTACTCTATTTTTATTCATCATGAATCCTTCCCGCTCCGGCTTCGTTCCCGACAATCTCCCCCCGAGTGACACCGCGATGTGGTTCTACCAAGAGTGGGGCGATCGACCGCCGATATACGAGACGCAACAATCGGGGTACGTCGACCGAGATTCGGTTCCGGAGACTCAACCAGAACTGTCCGGATCGAAAAAAAGTACACGCCGGAGGAGCCACAAAGCCAAAAGCACATTGACCGATGCGGCACGGTCAATCCAAAAGTGGACGCCGGAGGAGGAGTGCATATTGGCGTCGGCTTGGGTTGACGTCTCNATCCTATCATTGGTAAAAAATTTGTTTTTTCTAATATATTTATATTTTTATTTATATATATTATATTTAATGGTGTCAAAAAAAATTGTGTAATACTTTTTTAAAGGTACGGAGCAAACGAAGGATGCGATGTGGGATCGTATCGAGGAGAAGTTCTTCACGGCGATGAAGAAGGACGGCTCCTACCGAACCCGTGACCAACTCACTTCCAAATGGAGCCACATCAACAAAAAAGTACGAAAGTTTATGGGAGTATACGAGGAATGCTCCCGGTCCCGGACGGCATGAACGACGCCGATGTTCTCCGGCTTGCCACGACCCGGTATCAAGACGACGGAAACCAAGGCAAGGTGCCCATCGATCTTTGGGGGATTTTGAGTCGTTCCCCGAAGTGGCAACAACTCAACCATCCCGACGGCGTATCATTCCAGAAAAGATCCACCGTCGACGCCGAGGTTGAGGTCGACGAGACCATCGGTTCTACCGATCAAATCCCTTCCTTCAACGTTGCGGCTTCCGATGACGAGGACCCCATTCCACGGCCGATCGGAAGAAAGAAGGCAAAATCCATTGCCTCTGGTTCGGGAGGGTCCGCCTCTATTTCCGCTTCTCCCCCCGACGAAATCGGCCGGGCAATGGTTGAACAACTTCGGGCGTTCAATCTCCAAGAACAAGAGAGGTTGAAGCTTAAAGAGAAGGAGTTGAAGCTAAAGGAGCAGGAGGCCGAGATGAAAGTCATGCAAACCGACCCCGGGACGTTGTCGGAGTTTGGACGGATTATCTACGAGCAAAGAATGAGAGAGATCAAGGAGAAATATAATTTACCTTAGTTTTTTTATTAATGTATCTTTTTTTTTAAAATTATTGTCGCTTTTTTATTTAATTAATGTGTTTTTTTATTATTCGTGTTTTAATTTAATTAGATAATAAATTTATTACATTTTATTAATTTAATTTTAGAAGATGTATATTTAAAAATGTAAAAAATGAAGGTTTGAAGCCCAGTTTTGAAGCCCTGGGGCTTCAAACCCATTTCCAGTGAATTTTGGGTGTAAGTTAAAGCTGACGTGGCAGAGAGAGAAAGTTTGAAGCCCCGGGGCTTCAAATGTATTACCAGTGCTCTTATATAAACTTTGAATTTCGTATTTTCTCCCTTCCGATATTTTTCGATTTTCTCGCTTCAACCACGCGATTAATAAATAGAGGGTTTATGTTACAAAAACACAAGAGATGTTATCTAAATAAAACTCTCTTAGTATTAATGCCTTACGAAAACACCTCGATAATTATTATTTATGTGAATTGAAATAAATTGATGGCTTCAGTTTAGGTTTAATTCATTACGAACATTAAATACCCAATCAGACAGTTATTGAGAAGGAATAAATTAGACTTTAATCACATATTTTCTTTGTCTTACTCATTTTTGGTGACCATTTAATAAAATAAAATATTCTGATCACGCTAATTTTGTACTCCCCCCATTTTAAATTAAATAGCTAGTCTATTTACTATTCACATAATTAAACTTTCTTCCCTATTTTTATTACTCGTTTGATTAAATAATGTACTCATGTCACCTACTCATTTGATGTAGGATTTTAACATGTAAAATTTATTTTTTAATTTCACTTCAATTATCGTAAACTGAAAAAAGGAATTTAAATTAGGACAGAATGAGTGGTGCATTATATACTTTTTATTTCTTTATCAATTTGTAAATGAAATAATTTTTAAAAAAATAATATTTTACACATTGTTTGAAAAGTAGTAAACATTGTGACGGAGTTAGAATTGAAAAACTACTTCAAAAAATATACAAAAAATAAATATTAATCAAGTGAATAATAAAAATATGTAAACGAAGTGAATAAAATTTAACTTTGTTGATAATAAATAGAAAAATAATTTTTAGAGAAAGAGAGTATTAAAGAATATATAGGGAGAATTTAATTAAGCATAAGCTCATTAAAGTTAATCCGCACTTTCTTTAACAATTCGGGCAATAGGGCGGGGGACCTCCTTCTCTAATCAGTGGGAAATGGTAGAATGACATTATGTTTTAGTGTTCTTAAAAATATAAAAATAAAGTAAAATAAAATAAAAACCATTGATTTAATTCCACTTCTAGCACCATCCAAGTTGGCACTAACTGCCACATTCTCTCTCCCCCAAATGATTTACTCTTGCATCTTATTGAAAATATGCATAAAATCTCACTACTTTTAAAATAGTTTTATTTACAAATTGAATTAAAATTAGAAATAAAACTTGCTTATATATTCAAAAATTGCATCCAACATCTTAAAAATAAAAAGTGATAAGAATATAACATTTTATTTTATTAAATGATCAATAAAATTATGTAGACAAATAAAACTTAGTGAGAAACAAAAATATTTAAGATATATGCCTTGTTTGGGAAGAGCGTTTTCAATTAGCGTTAGCGTTTTGGATAAAATATAAACGGTGTAGATTAATTCAGAAAACGCTAACGCTGAAGGCTACCGTCAGATAGAATTTTCAAAATGTTAACGCTAATCTCTGACGTTGATACCAAACGGGGCCATACATTATTTTATTTGGAACGGAGATAATAATAAAAAAGTAATAGGATATCTATCACATCATATTTTTTTCTCAGATAATCTATCTGATCTTATTTTTATGCCCTATCTTATTTTTACTTTTGCCCATCATATCAAGTACAAAATTACAATTTAACACTTTTTATTTTTACAATGGAGGGAGTAATTATTTGGAATACACCCTCCTTTTCATTATTTGTCTTCTTAATCAAACAAGTAAAAAAGAACATGATGAAATGCATTTGTGGTGATTATTTAACATATGCCCATTTTGCAAGTGAAATGCAACATGACCATACCGCCCACGGGTTATTAATAAATACAAAGTGGTTGTACTTACTTCAGTAATTAGTAGCGTGTTATTTCCTAAATTGACTAAGTGAAACGTGAATAAAATGTACTAAAAAAATGTGAATAAAATGTTTTGAGATTCAATTTTGCAGGATTGGCTTGCAGCAAGCCCTCCACAAATACTCCGTATATACGGAGTATACACACCCCTTGGCATCCACGACAATGGTTTGAGTTGGGCGTGTTTTAAAATCAATTCTTGGAATTTTCGGATGGGACTTTTTCAGATGTAAATTTAATGAGGTCCACAAAATTATTTTTTCAAATTAATTATGGACAAATAAATCTACTAAGTGAGAAGAGTGTTTCGACGTATTGTACACTAAAAATGGTACTCGATTGAATGAGAAATTAATTCACGAAATCAGACACTTGGAAAGAGTAAACTCATGCATCCTACATCGATTTTGAGACTTTTCACCTCCCAGTATTTACATGCTAGCATTAAATTGTAGGAAAATACTAGGGGTACACCAAAGATGTACCCCATTTATCCTCCACCCCTTCCATTACCACTCAATTAGGCAAGAAAATTAAAAAAAAATAAGTAAATAAAAATCTAAAATAAATGAGTGGTTATTCAAGGGGTGGTGTACAAATAGGGTACACATTTGGTGTGCCCCTAGCATGACCCAAAATTGTATGCTAAAAGGAATTTAAGGAGGAAGAAAGGGAACTTCCATTTTTTTTATCGTGAAACGTCCACCTTAAAAAGGCCAAACATCCACCTTAGATGCCCCCTCACACTCGGCCAGAACGACGTGATAGTGAGAATGTAATTCATGGTATAATCTTAATCTGATCTTTAGAGAGATTGCTTTGTACTCGATGCGCACAAAGAACTACTACCTCCGCCCCGGAGTATTTGTTTAATTTTAATTATTTTGATCAACCATTTTTAACTTGTCATTTAATTAAATAAAATATATATTGTACATTAATTATATAGTATTGTTTTAGTATTAATATCTAATATCATTTTTATTTAATTTGAAGTTAAGCCTACCATTTTTAACCAAAAAAAATAATTATAGACAATTATTCAGGGACGATTGAAGTATTACAAAAAAAAACAAGACTCCACACCATCAAGACATCCTTCCTCCATGCAAGTGAAGCAATTATAAATTAACCATAAAGAAAATGCTAGGGGTACACCTACCTTTGGCGTACCCCGAATATCTCTCATCTCCTCAATCATATAAATTAGCATGTAAAATTAAAAAAATAATGAATAATAAAGAGGCATGTAGTGTATATTTGGAATACAATTTTAGTATATCCCAACATCATCCGTGAGATAAACATAGTATGGCATGGGGATATGTGAGGGACTGGGTGAGTTGGGCTGGCCTGTAACTCTGCAAGCAATAAAAATGTTGACTAAGGATGAATGTCATTGGCTTCTTTTTTATCTTTTAAAATCTTGTCCCACCTCACATTTGTAATGTAGTGCCGCTTTAATTCTCCTAATTACACCCCTACTCCTTTTTTTGCATTTTCACCCCTTTTCTTTTCCTTGTCATTTTCTCTGATCCAGCAAGACTATGAGTATAATCTTAATTTAATTCTTAGAGAAGTCATCCCGTGTTCACTACACACAAACGGTTATTACAAAGGAGAATTTACCTCTTAGCACAAAAATATAGTGACTTTTTAAATGAAGTATCATATATTTTTACTTCTCAATGTAGAATCGTTGTTCAATGTTCACTGGTCATTATTCAAACAACTATTCACAACCACTGGACATTTTTTAAACTAAATATTCAACATTTCTGGACATTGTTTCTCTCACTAGACATTATCCAAGTATTATTTACTGAATAAAAAAATTTAAGTACTACATTAAGAAATGACATACTCCGGTATATATGTTTTAGTGCTACTTAGTGCAAATTTCACAATTACAAATAATAAAACTCCTAAATTATCGCTGACAGATTCGACCATATAATCAATGGATTTGACATCCTTTCTGTTCAAGTAGTTAAGCAACTCATGTTGGTCTTCGTCATTATTTTTTAAAACTTTATATAATATATACTCTGTAGATTAAAAATTTGGGACTGTGCGAGACAGCTACGGGTACAACTTTTCACAATGTAGAACTGTCAAAAATATTTTATTTTATCAAATAATGAACGAAAATGTACAAATAAAAAAATTCCATGATTGTTGTAAAAGGAATTTTAATTTGCCATTCTTTTTGGGACGAAAAGAGCACAAGTTTTTTTATTTAATTTGTATATTTTTTATATTATTTATTAAAATAAATACTTTTTGTCAGTTTTTGTTCTAAAAATTTTTTGATATAATTTTTAAATTTTTATATTCTATTTTTGTACTAACTTTTAAATAAAATAAATTAAACAATCTAAAATTTTATTTTATTTTACATAATCTAGTAAAGATTTTGGGACAAAATTGTCTTAGAAACTTTGGTGTTGGGGTGCTATTTTTCTCTTTAGTTTTTTTAGAGGACTTACTACCTAAGTAGCTAGTAGTAAAATGAAAATAGGTAGCGTGCTAATGTGCTATAGCAGTTGTAGGGTAGGGGGCTTCGTCAAGATCCTCCGTATGTAGGACACTGTCCGAATCTTTTGCCCTTTTCCCAAGCAACCCTTTAGTTACTCTATGAATAATACCTGACAAAACAATAGTACCTTCACATGTGAACATTAATTTTTTAAATTGTTTAAAGGTACGGAGTAAAAAAGGATGAATTCCATTCCCGAAGATCTTCTCAATTGAGGCTAGATTATCAATAAAAGATGGTAAATAAATAAATAATGGAGTTTTTTATTGGGATAATGTTTAAATTTGTAACATCATACACACGACTTTACAACTCCTTATGATATTATGTCAAAGAATCATTTGAATAAAAAAAAATTTAACAAATGACTATCTGTCCAAAAAAGATTCTAAAATCTAACATTATTTCTCTCCCACAATTCGAATATAAAGTTGTCGTGGTGGTTTATTACGTTTGACGAAAATTATTCTTAAACTAAATTTCTTAAAAATTTTATTAAATAAGAAGTGACTAGGCTATACTTCCTCACACCCAAGCAATTTTTTAAAGTTCAACTTCTTTTGTAAAATTTTACAAAAATTGATCTGAACGGTGGAAAAAATATACTCCGTATTTAATTATAACATAAATGTAATATACTCCTATATGATTAAGTGAATTTATTTACCTTCAAGTACTATATTTCTAAAATACGAAAAATTGACATCATACGCTAAAAAGTGTTTGTGAGTACATCATTTTAGGCTTTGATAAAGAAAATACCTCTACCACACAATTTACATCTTCTGAATCACAATTCATAATTTGAAGTAGAAAAAAAGATATTTTAAACACGAATTTATAAAAAACTAAAATATCATGTTTTAATGCTAGCTACGTAGTTTATAACTTTGTGTAACTTTTTTTCATTGGCAATCAATTTTTCACTTCCTATACAAAATATGAAATTTATATAGTAATTTTTTTATTCTCTACACAAATAGTACGGGTAACGGTAATAACAATGCTTTTTCATCATTAAATACGGTGAAAGAAAAAGAGAGTTCTTAAATTGTTAGAACATACGGAGTAACATCTTTACTGAACCTATAGTCGCAAGTTTAAATTTTTATTCAATTTAATTTATTGATATGATATTAAAGTCATATTGACTAAAACATCAGAAATATGAACCTAGAGAAGAGAAAAAGAATCAATACAGTCGGACTAAAAATGTCATTTTTAAAAAAATCTTTAAGATCGTAACTACCTAGTCTGATCTTCAAAAAAAAGAGAATGACCAAATAAGACCACAAGTCTTATATAGTCTCCTAGTATCTTAAAAAAAAGAATGACCAAATAAGACCAAAAGTCTTATCTAGACTGGTTTGTCATCCAATCCCTGGTCCTAATGTACAAATAGTCTAATGAACAAAGTTCGTTTATACAACTTTTTTTGTTTACTACTTATTTTTAAAAAATCATATCAGATCTCAGATCAAATCTAATTTAATTAGATCAGATCATATTAAAAAATATTAAAAATAATATTACTATTTTTTCAATGATTAACTAATAAATACTATTTGATAAAACCAAATTACTTTTTTTAAAGTTACATACACCGAGATACTACTTAATATTATAATTTTAGATATGATAAATGATAATAATAATAATAATTTGAGACAACTGAAATAATACTACTCCGTATTATTATTACTATTACCAAGTAATATTATACTTCCTTCAATATATATAGAATAACTACTCATTTCATTTCATAGAGACTAGAAAACTATAGTGATATTGAAAAGGTATTAAATATTACTCGGGGTATAAAGTAAATGATTAAATTAGTTAATGATTAGTTATTGTTAATACGGAGTAATTTTTTATTTTACTTCTTCAATGTATATTGAATTCTAATTTTTGTTTAATGAATCTAATAATTCTAAAATAAAGTGCTTGATTGTATTATATGTTTTTGAATTAATTAAAAATTATATGAATGATCATTATAATGTTTTAAAAATATTGTAGTAATTTCAAATTTATTTGAACAAATTTAAATCTAATCATATCAGATCAAATCTAATCATAAATTAGATATACTTATATCAAATCTACCTTGACTACCTTGGTTCATATCATTACTAAAACAAATGTTACTATCTATTTATGGAAATAAAAATTATTACTCCGTATATTGGTACCAAACATCACGTAAATACACCATGGCTTGTTACCTGCCTTTCTGTCCCTAGCTCCCCTTTGGATTCGAGTTGGATAGCCTTTTTATGTCTTTCCCACTTTCTTTTTAAAGAAAAAAATTGGTTAATGTATTTTTTTTTTACCTCAAAACGAATTACAATTATTCGGAAACATGGATTCTTTAAATTTAAACTATACAAAAAAGAGAGATTTATTTCTTTCGAGACATGCAAAAAATGATTTATTTTCATTTTTTTGATTATTTTTGAGTATAACCTTCTCTGTCTTTTTAAAATTAATTTTAACAACATAATTTTACTTTAAAGATATTTCTTGCCAAATTAAACTAAAAACTCTTTTTGAATTGAGGATTGAACTTCATCTGGACACCAAAAGAAGCATTACACGGAGTATATTTAGGTCATGTCTTTCAAGCATTACATGTGGAATACTTTTTGCACCTTTACATGTACTCCGTATCATAATTAATAAGAAAGTTATGCTTATGTAGTTCTAAGGTTATTATGTTGCATTTTTTTCTATTAAAGTATCAATTTTCATATAATCTAACTTGTCACGTAGTGACATACACGTAGTACGTTATAGAAATGGACTGCAACAATATGTGACTCATTAAGACCATTTTTTAAAACATGAATCATTAAGTATAATCAATTCAATAGTCACAAATTCTCAAACCATTTCATTTTATTAGTAAGCTAGTGGCATATATACGCCTAGCCAAACATGCTCTAATCATGCCTTACTTTTAAGAAAGGAATTTATGCAACAAAGCAAATGGGTATGTGCATATGCCTCTCTGCGGCTCTAAATTAAACAGGCCAATGCATTACAGCTCCTACACACCACTATCTTAAAAAAGTCTTCCTCTCAACCATCAAAGGATCTTCAGAGAGAAAAATCTAACTATAATTACATACCGACTAGCAAAAATTAAAACATGAACTTTATATGAGAGTGATAATTTCGTGTATTTGAGATTCACTTTTAGTTTCTAGATCTTCTGACAAAAATTATTCGATATAAAAGCTAATAGGGAAAAAAGGCATGTTTCACCCAAGCTAATGTGTGTAATGTTAGTCCTTATCCTAATTGTAGTCGTAATCCCCTAATCCAAATTGTAATCCTCTAACACAAATCTTAATCTTAATTGTAATGTTAACCCCAATCCTAATCCCCTTATCTTAATCCTAATTCCTAATCCCAACCTCCTAATATTAATCCTAAATACTAATACTAATATCAATACCAATACAGATGTCATTACTAAGGAGTTCACATCAACAAAGTGCATATAATAGGAATGAACTTAAGGATCATGGAAGTATTTGCATGTCAGATGAATAATGAAAATTTAAAAAAAAAAAAATAAAGTTTGAATCAATTGATAATAAATAGACAATTTAATTTGGAATAGAAAGAGAAATAGTTTGCAATATTAAATTTGAACTATATGATTATTCGAATTTGAATTATTATTGTGTGGTGAGAAATAAAGCTATGTTTGTTTGTGTAAATATCCTTATAATTGTTCTTTTTCATTTTGGACTACTCCGTATTATATTTATTAATTTAATATTATTATTATTATTAGATCGGGCCTTGTTGATCCGCGAGCTTGACCACACAACCTCTAAGTTTGCATTCCCAAATTTTTGACGGGCCTGACCAGCCCGTACCCAAACATAAAAGACCAATTACTTTGGGCCAGGGTTTTGTGAGTGAGATCGAAACCCGGGCCCACAATAGGGCCTATTATTGACTTTCAAACTATGTTCAAAGAAAGGGCAGGGAGGGGGGTAAATGGTAAATAACCCTTGGACAGTCACGTGGTCCGGTCTGCGCTACTGTTACTTTGGCATGACAGTCACGTGTCTCCTCCTTCATTTCTCCCCTCCATTTACGTTTCATTTCAGACCTCTGCCCCCACTCACTCTCGACAATCTTCCCCTCCCTCCGTCGAATCCCCCCCCCCCACTATTTATACGCCACTCCAAACCCGTAGCTTTCACACAGATCTCCCGGTGATTCATCAATGGCGGCCTACACTTCCTCTGTGCCCGCCACTCCTCTTCTGAAAGACGAGCTCGATATCGTGATCCCCACGATCCGGAACCTGGATTTCCTGGAGCAGTGGAGGCCGTACTTCCAGCCCTACCACTTGATCATTGTCCAGGACGGAGATCCTTCCAAGGTCATCAAGGTCCCCCAGGGATTCGATTATGAGCTCTACAACCGCAATGACATTAACCGGATCCTCGGCCCCAAAGCCTCCTGCATCTCCTTCAAGGATTCCGCTTGCCGTTGCTTTGGATACATGGTCTCCAAGAAGAAGTATGTCTACACCATTGACGACGATTGCTTTGTGAGTTCTATTCCGATCCCATCCCTCGTTTTCTTCTCTTGTGTTTTTTTTTTTGATCTGATAATCTCCATCTTTAGTTCCAAATTGTGATTTTCGCCTTTTTTGATTGTCTGATTTGATTCCGGTTTCGAATAGATCTACTTCAGTGTTTCTGATTACTGCTTTAGATTTTGATTTTGGTGTTTTTTTCTTCAGAATTGCTGAACTGTTTTGTTTCCAGAATGGATCTTCTCATATGTCTCCAGTTTAGTACTTTGATCATTCATATTTGCATTTATTCATGGAAATATTTTATGAAAATTTGATATTTCAAAATCACATTTTATAATGAAACTGTTGATATTATATTAATGGACTTTTAAATCATTCGACTATTCTGCATTTAGAATGTCTTTTTTAATGCTCCGAATATGGATTAGAATGAATCCTTGGAATTGACATTGCAAGGTCTTTTCTTTGGCATGTACAGGTAGCTAAAGATCCTTCTGGAAAGGAAATTAATGCGCTGGAGCAGCACATTAAGAACCTGTTATCTCCATCATCTCCATTCTTCTTCAACACATTGTATGATCCCTACCGAGAGGGAGCAGACTATGTGCGCGGGTACCCCTTCAGTCTCAGAGATGGTGCCCCAACCGCTGTTTCTCATGGCCTGTGGCTTAACATCCCAGATTACGATGCCCCAACCCAGCTTGTCAAGCCCCTTGAGAGGAACACTAGGTCCATTGCTATGACTCTGGTCATTCTGTATATACTGTATAGTAATGATTTAATCAGGCTCATCTAACCAAATCAGTATATCATGCCCAAATGCTTCTATCCATCAATTCGTTTGATGGTTTTAAGTATTTAGCTGTGACATATTTGGTTAGACTTGCCTTAGGAGATCATTACTAGGCATACACACTCAACTTGGGTCGAGCTAACGCATTGCTATGTTTCTCTAGGTATGTTGATGCGGTGATGACTATACCAAAGGGAACCTTATTTCCAATGTGTGGTATGAATTTGGCATTTGACCGTAATCTGATTGGCCCTGCCATGTATTTCGGACTAATGGGCGATGGGCAGCCTATTGGTCGCTATGATGATATGTGGGCTGGCTGGTGTACCAAGGTAAAGTAGTACTACACACTCTATGGTCTTGTTTGGGAGCTAGATTTTTCATGATTGTATTTTAGAATTTAGATTGGATAGGAGTTGTTCAACCGAATAACAAGACACTTTTACTAAATCACACTTATATTGAATTCATTCGATTATCTAGTTCAAATCCAGGACTTATTAACCGATCATTATTTGTTCTTCAAAGTTCTGAGGTGAGATTCTAATTTTGTTTCCGGGGGAGGGAGAGTCCAATACAAATGATCAGCTAGTTGAACTCAAAATTACTCGACTGGCCAAACGTAGCGATAACACCTATAGAATCACGAGTTGTTGGGTATGGACGTCCACATACTCAATCATGTTAAATGGCCTTGTGTATGAACGAACTTCCATACGGGCATTAGGCTAAAGAATTACGGGTTGTTGGGATTGTACTAGACCGGACAATTGTACAAATGAGGCGGGCCAAAATCTATTCCAATACCATGTCAGAATATTAGATTGGGTAGAGGTCACTCTCAACTGGACCATTAGATATTGCAACCTAATCACGTAAGAGGTTGAATCCAATTGTTCAATTCAAAACCTTAATAACCAATTATTTTCTCTTCAAAGATGTTACATGGGACTCTAACATTGTATATATCCTTGAGGTAAACATATTTTGCGAACGAATCTGTGGATTCCTGCAGTGTTTGAAGCTGTTAAAAAAATAAACTCTAAATATTATACTCATCATAGCTATATAGTATGTCATGTTCATATAATGAGTTCCATCGCCGATCTATCATTGTGGCCTGGTGTACCGTAGGTGATCTGCGACCACTTTGGGTGGGGAGTGAAGACAGGACTGCCGTACATTTGGCACAGCAAGGCCAGCAATCCGTTCGTGAACCTTAAGAAGGAATACAAGGGGATCTATTGGCAGGAGGAGCTCATCCCGTTTTTCCAGTCGGTCACCCTCCCAAAGGAGTGCACCACCGTGCAGTCGTGCTACCTTGAGCTGGCCAAGCAAGTGAAAGCCAAGCTTGGCAAGGTTGATGCTTACTTCACCCAGCTTTCTGATGCCATGGTCACTTGGATTCATGCCTGGGATGAGCTCAACCCGCCGCCACCCACCACTGCCACCCTCCCCAATGGAACCTCCACAAATGGCTCCAAGTCGTCGTAAAGCTATCTTTCCCAGGAGGCCATGCTTGGACTTGTACTTCCGTTATATTCTAGGCTTTGTGTAAGGATCCGAGAGAGTACTTTTTTTCTGTCTTTATTTATTCTTCAATATTATGAATTTCAAACCATATCTTTTTTTCCAGCATTAGAGTCTATATCTATATGATACACATACACACAGTGAGAAAGTGAATTTTTATTTTTGTTACTACAGAAGTATGGATTAATCATATGTTGTTATACATGGGGCTCTGATTGTTTGTCTTAGGTTTCAATATGCACCATGCCTGCAGTGTGATCTTTCAAATTTTGTTACTAATGAGTTGAACTATGAGCATTATGGCAAACGGAGTATTCACTATATTATTATAGGGAATATTCTAGTTAAGATTTTATTTGGTTGGTTGATAACAACCACTAGGGTTCTAGGGCCACTCAGTTTCGGAATACACCGACTCAGTTGGGACACCTACGGTATTAAATTGATACGGAGTACTTCGTAGTTTCTACGAGCCAGCCACGATCTGAAAACATATCCACACTCCCGTCAATAGCACATTGCACCCCACAAGTTTAGTTGACTTTGAGGTCAAAACTTTTGACCCCAAAATTACCTAAACTTGTGTGGTGTAATTGACGGGATGTGAGCATGGGTTCGGGTTCCATGGAGCCCAAAATGAAATTTATTGCCTTCACATAATTTTTTTATAAAGATAAAGGGTAGTGTTTCATTTCAATATTAAGAGGATTTAAGACACCTTTCACATTTTTCATCAAATACGGAGTACAATCCTCCTATTTACAATAGCAGCTGGAAAAAATTCCCGCTCAAGTGATGCACCAACCGTCCAAGCACGATCTCAGCACTCAACCGTCCAGGCACGATCTCTAAACTCACAATCACTAGACGCTACCATCTCACCCCCAATTCCATATCTCTTTTTCTATCGAATCTGTGAGCTATGTTCTCAGCCGTGCAACACAGGCTGATTTTGCGTCGGATCTTCTTCACGCGTTGAGCCTAGGGCAGATCTGTAGCGCTAGAAGGGAGACAACAGTGATAAAGGATAATGCAGGGACGACGGATGACAGCACCAGACTAGGGTTTCGACCATTAAATTCAGAAAACAACTCCTATGCTTCGCGCATCATAGATCGGAGAGTAAACAGAGAGGGATACTGAATTGACCAGAATGAAACAAAGAAGACCGAGAGAACTATGAGAACATTGCCTTTTAATGAAGAGGTACAAGTTGAGGTCATGATGAGGTTTCAAATTTATCTTCTTTCCTTCCATAATCCTATATATCTCTATATCAATTTTATCTTTATTTTATCAATTTTGTAGTTTCTTCTAAAAAAACAAGTCTAGATTTTGTTTAGACCCATTTTTTAAATTAAACCCCAATCCATCTGTTTTGTTTTGATTTTTTATTTCTCAGCGAATCCATGGAGAGCCTTTGAGCTTTTGATTTCTTTGTATTTCTTTGATTTTTTAATGTCAAAGCCAGTATCATGAATTAGTGTCAAAGTAGGATGTTTCTCCATTATTAGGATTAGAAACATAAAAGATGATTTACAAATTATTCTTACAAACCACCCCATGAAATTAGAGATATAGTTAAGGGATTCCACCGCTAATCCACGTAAGTGCGTCGCTAAACAACCTAAACTTCAGGGCTAATTCCAAGTTAGTCAACTTCAAAAAAGAAGCAAAAAATATTATTATAGACTGGGGTGGTTATACTTATGGCTAGCTTTTTTCTATATTTTTGTTTTAGATCGATATGTTGTAGGAAATGAATTCTATAGGTGGTTACATAGAAAATGTCTTATAGATATGAGGTTAGAAAATTCCAAATCATGTTCTTTTCATGTTTATTTCATTAGTGCTTGGTGACATGAAGCAAGAGAAAGAAGAAAACCCTATCCCAAGCGCCCCACAATGTCCAATAAGCTGTATAAAAAACCATCAAGGCCTAGAGAAGAAGACTATGTATCTTGATGAAGATGATTATTGGAGAAGATGAAGGTGATAGGGAGGTATATTTATTATTTTCCACACCAATCAATAGGTTTTGTTTCAATTTATTTGTATTGAGATTGTGATACATTTCATGTCTTAATTTTTTTCTAAAATACTGATTGTAATTATGGGAATTACTTTATTCTATGTAGTGTTCAATATTTTCATTCATCAAGCACAGTGAGTCATATTCAATTATTTGTTCAACTCTAAGCTTATATTTCTCTTTTACAAATTTTGAGATTTCAAAATTCAAGCTGTTTCATTGCCTTCATACCTTATAATCCTTAAAATTAAAATATATATAAAATTCATATTGGATATTCTAAAGCAATATTCAAGTAAAAGGAATATATATTCGGTGTGCAGGAATATGATGGCTTCCTTTTTTCACCACTCAGAAGAAGAATGTGGTAAACTTTGATTCATGGCAACAACTATGCAAGGCTCGACGATTTATCTCATTTGGTATTGATCATTTTATGTTTAATCTTATGTAAATTGCTAGCCCTTTCTATTTATATCTTTTGTTGCTTTAGTGAGTTTAAGGTAGGAAGTGAATGCATGATTCACTAGAGATGGCAACCTTGGGCAAGGGCTTGGACCATGCTATGTCAATGTACCAAAGTGACTCACCAGCAGGTCTCAAAGATCAGGGATGGGAGAGCTTGGACCATGATTGTGTTGGAAGTATAATGAGAAAATCAGTGAAATCGTGTAGCAGTCTCTTCTATTTAATTTAGCTGATCAGAGAGCCTTAAAAGTATAAGTTCGATTACCATGCTCAATTGTTTGGAGAGGCAGCAGTCCTCTTCCGTTGGATAGCTTTATGTTGCTATCTCCCGTGTGACAAATCGTGAAGGACTGAAGATCTTATGTTGTGATGAAAAAACAATGTTTTGGACTACACTTCAAATGTTGTATATAAAGAAGTCTTCCAGAATTTATAATACATTCTTATATGTAAAGTTTATTTATGTGTAATGTACTCTTATATGATCTAAGACTTTACAAAATGCATTGTTGTTCGAAATATGTGGTATTCGTGTGTGATATATATTAAATTGTATTTTCTACCATATTAACACATTCAAATTTACTTATTGTTTACACAAATAAAGGTAATTTATTATTATATTATTCTGACCGTGCATAGCACGGGTAAAATCTAGTATAAACATTTCTCACACAGAAAAAAATGAGGCAAATAAAATAAGCCAACTATATTGGCGAGCGAACAATAAACACATTTAATGCAATAAACGTCGGCGTTAACATTGTGAGAATCACGCCAACGACAAAGGAAAACACTCAATCAACGAATAGAGCAATAGAGAAATCATGCTTCCCATTTCTTAAACATCTTTATCTTTCCCCCTAGTTTTTCGTTAAAAAAACTCCTTTAACGGCAATTTAAAATGATGATGGAATATATTTATATATATATATATATATATATATATATATATATATATATATATATATATTGAAATTTGATACTCCGTACTAAACAAGTTTTCAAATAAGTAATATCCATCACAGATCTATAATTTTAAAATGTCAATAAATTCCTTTTCAAATCAAACATGTTGATCATATTATCTTTCTTTCAAACTCAATATATCCAGGATTTGATATATATCTCCATCAACAAGTAACCAGCACCTACTGCGATTCACGTTTTCCGTCACAAACAACTTTCATATTGTTATATCTTCATATTTCAGAACACATATCATATTAAACTTGCAGAACTCAACATACAAGCCACGAGTCTTTTAGATTAGGTATTATATTACATTATTACTCCCTCCGTCCCAAAAAGATTATCACGGTTACAACTTGGCTTCTCGATAACGTTTGTTTGTTTACTCGTTTTCAAACACAATTTGAGAAAATAAAATACTATTCTCGCATCTTATTTTGTAGATTTTTTGTTGATGTAATTTTGAATGATATAATTTATACTTCGATCTCTATCGATTTGTAAACAAAATAATTTTACTTTTTACCGATTTGTACGAAGTATTTCTTACTTCTCTACCGATTTGTAAACAAAATAATTTAAAAAGAGATGATGTTTTGCACGTTGTTTGAATGTGGTGAATATTTTTGGGATGAGAGAGTATTATCGGAAAAAAGTCTAAAGTAGGAGTAAAACATTGAAAATATATCAAATTAGGAATTCCATGTTTTTATTCCTGAAATAAGAGTTGAAATTCATTTACATTACCAATTATGACCATGTATATTACCAAAAAAATATAGTAAAATGTATATGTACAGTGTCATATTATCACAATACAAATCCTATTTAGAAAATTAAAACATAGAACTCATATTTTAATATTTTCTCAATATTTTACCGTGATTTCATAGTATTAAAAGACATTCCAACTTTATTCATTTGAATTTGTGTAATAAAGTACTCCGGATAAAATGCCATTTATTCAACGTCAAATACCATGTTTTTTTTAAATAGGATACCATGTTTTTATATAACTGAAATGACACGGAATATGGCAATTTTAGAAAAGTAAATAAAAAATTACAGTGTTAGAAAAAATTACAAAAAGAAATAAAAAAGAGATAAAAATCAGGTTGTATCCCACATTGCTGTTTCTTTTTTTAGAAACTGGAAAAAGTATTTTCAAAAGCGTGAGAATCTTTTGAAAAAATTGAAACACGTAGAGGAAAAAAAGACAAAAAGTTGCTTTACTCATATTTTACCGTTCCCTTTCTCATTTTTTTACGGGAAATTATTGAACAACATTTTCAATGGGCACGGAGTAAATTTTGAACACAATGATAATCATTTGAGAAATTAGATGCATTAGTTTCACATTTAAAATAAAGATATTCAATCAATATTTAAATCTTATTCCATCTGTCCCACTATTTTCAGACATGAAAAAATATCACAAAATATAAAAAACTAATATATATATATATATATATATATATATATATATATATATAGTATCAATTTTAAAATAAAATGAATTTAAAAAAATCTTAAAATTTCACTTCGTTTTGCATAAAGTGAATATAATTATAAATAGAAAGAAGTACTCCCTCCGTCCTAAAATTAACTTCCCATTTGACTTTTCACGATCTCCAATGCGACACTTTGACCATCAATATCTCAATTTTAATACTATATAAATATATTTTATAAAAATTATATATTTCAAAACTATATTCCAAAATGAATCTATTCCTAATAAATTTATATGAAAATTCAATGTATTTTTTCCTTAATCTATAGTCAAAGTTTAAAAAATTTGACTGCAAAAGTCAATCTGGGAAATTAATTTTAGGACGAGGGAGTACTTGTTTTTAAATAAAATTATTATAATAAGGATAAAATCCCTCCGTTCTAAAAAAGAGTTTGACAAAGTTTAAAAATAAGAAAGTGTTAAATTGTAGTTGACTTCCAATTTTACCCTTGATGTGATGTGTAAAAGTAAGATGTGATGAATATGTTATTAGAGAAAAAGTATGTTGTGATAGGTAGGATATGAAAAAGTAAAGGTACAAATGATTTTTAATAAAAAGTGGAAATGTTTTATTGGAATTGGAAAAAATGAAAGAGAAAGAGTTTTTGAGAACAGAAGAAGTATTTTAGATTTTTTAAAAAGTATAAAAAATAATTAATTTTTTACATAAAAGTATAAAACGAATTGAATTTTAGATTTTTTTATATTAATTTTATTTAAGGATATATATAAATTAAAGTTTACATATAAAATAAAAAACAATTATTTTATAAAATTTTTCATGAAAATTTACAAATAAAATGGCTTATATATTTTCAAATAGTGAAACGCAATACAATTGGAGAATTCTGCGTAATGGAGCACATTTCTCAATCAATCACTCCATCAATCAAGATGAGTCTAATCATATGGAACGCGCATTCCTATATTCCTTTTTCTTCCATAAAAAAAAACTTCATACTCAATAGTCATTCATAAAAAAAAAAAAAACTTTTATCTACGAACTCTGACCTTTGTAAGTAATAGTCCCAGACTTCATTTTTTGTTATCAATATATAACCAAAGTCTAATTTATTATTTCTCAATGATTGTGTGACCGGGTTTGAGGGGACCTTAAAGATGAGACTCGTCATTTTTTTAATTAATTTTATACGAATAAAATAAAACAATTACAGAGCACTTTATAGTATCAAATTTAACTCCGCATATATATATATATATATATATATATATATATATATATATATATATATATTGGTTCAGGTGAGAATGCGATCTTATAAAAGAAATAAGAATGAATCTGGTGCTTTAGATTGTGAGATCTAAGGGTTAGGATTGCATCAAAATTAGGTGCACCAAAATGGTTTGAAAATGTATCATGTCAAAATGCACCAAAAACCTTTGAAAATGCACTATCTCAAAATATGAGCGCAGGATGCAATCTGAGCCGCATGATGCATCAGATCCAAAGGCCAGATTTTATTCTTATTTCTTTCACCAAGGTGCATTCTCACTTGATCCAGCCCCTATATATATATATATATATATATATATATATATATATATATATATATATATATATATATATATATATATATATATAAAGACACCCCAACTGCATCTCACTTCAACTTATTATTACTACTCCCACCTTAAATACGTACGGTGTAAATAGATACCCGCAGATTAATTCATTTCTGCACCAAAGGAGCGATTTAATTTATCTAAAGAAATAAAAAGAAATAAATCAAAAAGAAAGAAAGAAAGATGCTGGCGCTGCTGGGGTGTGCGGTGTCCCACGTGTCATCACGGTCGCCCATCCGGACGTACAAGAAATCCGGCAGCCTGATGGAGGATCTGGAGAAGTCCATGTTCTCCGCCCGAAGCAGCGCCGCGTCGACGGGATGTCTCAACGGCGGCGCCGACACGAAGCCGTCGTCGCAGGATCAGCAGTCGGCCGCGGCAAACAACAAAGTGATGGTTGTGGTCAACCATAGCCCGGAAGCCGAACACGCGCTGCAGTGGGCTCTCACCCACACTATCCAAACCCATGATGTTGTCGTTCTCCTCCACGTCACCCGCCCCTGTAAACAAGGTTAATTATTATTAGTCTCAGATTATTATTAAATCTCTTTTTTTTTACTATTTCTCCATATATTATTATTTATACTCAAAATATAATTATAGAGTAATTAGAGTCTAAATATATAGCGTGAGGGGTAATATATGCACATAATTGGGGAGTAATTAATTTAATTTAATTAATTTGCAGGTGGGAACTCGAACAGTGAACACAATAATGTGAGGGCCGGCCATGACGTTCTTTGTAAAATGGAGAGCATTTGTCAAGCAATGAGACCCGGGGTATGTATGTAATTATAAGCATTTATATTACTCTTATTTTATTAGTGTAAACAACTGTTAGTCTTTTAATATACTTCCTCCGTCCCAAATTATTGTCACATTTGCTTTTTCAACAGTCGCGGGAACTTTTGTTTATTTCTACGTTTTCATTGGTTATTTGATAAAATAAAATATTCTTGACACCTCTTATTTCGAAGAATTTTTCATGTAGTTTTTTGATATGTAATTTTTATTTTTTATTTCTTTACCAATATGTAAATAAAATGAATTGAAAAAACTTGATATTTTGCCTCGATAATAGAAATGTGACAAATAATTTGGGACGGAGGGAGTATTTATGTCGAGACTTTTATCCTCAACCAATATTTTATTTAGTTTATTTGTGACAAGCTTGCACTAATGATTGCTTCCCTCCTTCCCATATATATCTTCTCATTATGGTTATGAAATTCGATTGACTTTATATTCAATAGTCAATACGATTTAATTGATTGAGTGAGAAAAATAAATTTATATACTAAAAAAGTAAATAAGAATTTTTCAAAACAAAATGTGTTAAAACTATAATTTCGTGGTCCCGTAAAGCATTTTTCATTTTGACTTTTAAGAAGGAAACTTTTGAGGTTTGACCAAAGTTAGATAACGACAATTGAAACCAGTATGGCTCGAGAATTGTCAAAATGGGTATACCGTAGAAGGTAATTGAGATAAATTCGGTTAGATTTAAGAAGAGTAAAAGCAATTGCGTTTGTTTAGCCTACATTGAAATGCTTTATAAGACAAGTAAAATATGAAAGTTGAAAAGTTTTACGGAACGGAGGAAGTATTATCTTCTAAATAGAGTAGTAAAAATAAAAAAAATAATGTGAATTAAGTTTGACATTTTGGTGTATATGGAAAGATCGGGACGGAGTTAGATGGAACATTAAATGATTTGCCAAATTTGTCATGCCAATTAGTGGAAAGTAAAAAAGAGAAAGTTCTAAAGTAAGGGTAGACGAGTCATTTTAGTTAACTAATAATTTGGCGATATGTTTGGCAATTAAGATTTGGGTTTCAAATCAAGATTTAATTTATGAATTCAAATAAATGTATAGGTTCGGGTGAACTGTGTGCTGCAACAAGGGAAGGAGAAGGGGAGTGTGATAGTGGAAGCAGCGAAGCAGCAGGGAGTGAGCCTGCTGGTTTTGGGCCAGAAGAGAAGATCCAAGCTGTGGCGCCTCCGCATGGCCTGGTCCACTCGGAGGGCCCAATCTAAGCTCATCAACCACTGCATCCATAACGCCGCCTGCATGACCATCGCCGTCCGCCGCAAGAACCGAAAACACGGCGGCTATTTGATCACCACCAAGAGCCACAAGAACTTCTGGCTTTTGGCTTAATAATCTTACCCATTCATTCTTTCATTCATACATACATATATATTATATCATCATTTTTTACTACCAATCCCAATCCAATGCTTTCACATATACATATGCATGCATCTACTATATAATTTTGTGCATTTTTGTATTAATTAATTAAGAGATACCTAGCTTGGATTAATCTATTCATATTGTTCTACTCCGTAGCTAGCTATACTTAATGTTGCATTTGTTTTTTTTTTCAACTTGGAACATTATATATATGCTCAACTAATTATTTTGAGACACATTTTAGCTAGTGTCCCTTTTGTATTACTTCCTCCGAACAAAGATGATAATGTACGTCACCCAAATTAAATTCAATTAACATGACTTTCTTGTCATAATATGACAACTGAATGATCTAGGCTTCAGCCTACGCTATGATGAACTCTTTTCGACAAAAAAATTTTTCATGCCCCTAACACTCTACGTACAAACCCCCCATCCTCATCCTAATCCCCGCTCTATCCTCGATCTTGAACCCGGCCTACTCTCAATTTAGATGACAATCCAGTTTCACATTAAAATTACACATTTATTATTTCCCTTTATCTCAAACTAATTAAAGAGCAAATATTCCGGGTGTCATTTTGGAACAAAATACTTCTGTCTCGGAGTAATCTTGTAATTTACTTTTTTCGAGTAAACATGAATTAATTTAATGATCAAGTACAAGTCTAAGTAAATTATTTTTATATTGAAAATATAATTTAAGATCAAACTAGATAAACATTCTAAGATTGTAGACAGTAATTTTGCCCTTCAATCTAAAATTCAAAGCAAGGTTCTCATGTCATTAAACTTCAATATCATTGGATGACATTGACGTACCCCAATTAGCATACCTGCGGTGTTCGATTCATAAAATTGATATATCCTACCCTCAAAACATTTTGAACTTACTTCACACATGGTTTAATTACGCCTCATATTATGGAAATAAAATCATTAATTACTTTTATGAATCGAAAAATTAAAGCTAATGTCAGGAGAACTAAAAAATGAATCAGAATTGAGGAGTAGACATTGATATAGAGCAGAGAAGAAAGAGTTTCAACGGGAACGTACATACGTGTGTCATGATGGCTCTACTTCTACGACAGCTCGCTCATCATAGCCGCCGGAATCCGGGGACCAGGGAGGGAACACCGACCAACTTCCGGCGGTTAATTAAATTTTTACTCATTACCAATCGGAAAGAAAAATAAATTAAATCTATACTCCGCTCAAACTTAAAGTTCGTCATATTTTTTTTTTCTGGATGAACGAATTGTAATTAGGATATTATTAAGGTACAATTAAGCGTAATTGGCATTTATTTCCTTATAAATCTCCTCTCTCTTCATTAGGGAATTTAAAAAAAAAAAAGTAACTCCCCTGCATCCTCTCTATAATTATAGTAATTAACTTCTTTTATTTAATTTCAAAATTCAAATCCTCAATTCCCTCCCCCAACATTACCTTAATTTCATCGAATTGAAGCGCTAACAGTTAATCACACGTCCAAATAATTCTCATTCTTCAATTCTGAGTATTAACACGTTATAATTATCATAATCTCCTTCATGCTTATTGATCGAACGAATAATAGTACGATGAACTTGGACCCCAGTGATGGCGGCAGAGGCAGAGAGAGCGACGACGGGAAAAGGTTGCCGGAGGAGGAAGAAACGGCGGCGACGAATGAGGAAGACGACGGCAGTTGGCCCCACTTCGAAGAGGAGGACTACATAGTTTTCTGCTTCACCGAGGACGGAGATATTCACGTTGTTGAAGACAGAAGATCCGAGTCGTCCTCTGCCGTTCCTCGTACAAACAAAAAGCTTAGGTCACTTCGCCGGAGGGTAAGATCGTCTTTTCATATTTCAAAAATATGTTAATCGTACATCAATTAGACCCAATGATGGTGTCAAATTAGGTGTAACCGTAGCACAATTATATCTTTTTTCATGGTCGACCTCCAATATACTACTTACCCGTTCTCAAAAACACTTTCTCTTTCATTTTTTTCTCTTCCAGCAAAACACTCTCACTTTCTATTAAAAACCACTTTTACCCTTACTTTTTCATACCCGACTTATCACATCATACTTTTTCTCTAATAATCTATCCATCACATCTTACTTTTACTCATCACATGAGGGGCAAAATTGGAAGTCAACTATAATTTAACACTTTCTTATTTTTACTCCAAGTCAAAATAGGAACTTTTTTTCCAAACGGAGGGAGTATTGTTTTGCGTCAATGTCTCTAAAAGGATATATATGATGGTGTCAAATTTGGTGTAACCCTAAAGCAATTCTTAATCATTTCATGCTCGGTAAAGGTTTGTATTTCGAGCCTTGCATGTAAAATTTTATTTTGTACTCTCTCCGTTCTCAAAAACACTTCCTCTTTTATTTTTTCCACTTCCAACAAAGCACTTCCCCTTTCTATTAAAAAACCACTTTTACCCTTACTTTTTCATACTCTACCTATCACATCATACTTTTTCTCTAATAATCTATCCATCACATCTTACTTTTACCCATCACATCAGGGACAAAATTGGAAATCAACTATAATTTAACACTTTCTTATTTTTGCACCCAAATCAAAATGGGAAGCCTTTTTTCAAACGGAGGGAGTACTTCGTAAATTGATTGATTGTGAAGTTGGGATTCATTACTTTTTACTACTTATTAGGCTCTAAACATCATAACGTTAAAAAACCAATCTGAACAAACACTCAAGTTTATGGTTACAGACAAGAAAGATGTTTATATTCTAATAACAAACCACTGTGCTACAAATAGCAGCTTATGTACGAAGAAAATGGAGAAAGAGGTTACGTTGATGAGGAAAGAGGAGATATTGTCATACCACGTGAAAAGGTTTTAAAAACAAAAAAACCCTTTCTTACTAATGGTGATTTGAGCTTTTGTGGTAAAATTATGTTTGGAGGTTTTAATTAATTTTGAAGGGGGCATTTTGCATGCAGGAGGGGGAAGAGAGTGAGAGGGTAGATGGAGAAGGGACAATTTGCACAAGATGTGATGATGGTGGGGGAGGATTGGAATCTTGTGAATCAAGAAGTGGGCAATATGATCATTCAAGTGCCAGCAGGAGCTCATTTGCCTTCCCTGTGTAAGTACTATACACCTTCCTTGTCAACAATTTTTCCTATTTTGACTTTTTTTATTAGACACTAACAATCTTTGACCATAAATCGTAAAAAAATTATATTCAATTATGATATAAAGTTAATATATAATTTGGTTAATGTTAATATATAGCTTTGATAAATCAAATTTATTTAACATTTATTAATTTAAATTATATTTAATTTGTAATCAAAAGATGTTATTATTCGACTAAAAAAGTTAAAATAAAGAATTTATGAGACGGAGTAAGTAATTTGTAGTACCCGGGGCAGTATTGAATTTACAAGGTTGCCCCTAGGTAGTAGCCCACTAGTGAGAGAAGTAAAGAGGTCCTAGTGAGGAGGAGGTGGGAGGGAGAGGCTTTAATGAATGAATGAATTGATTCATTATTTGAGTACCCACCCACCCGTCTCTGTCTTGTCTCGGTGCAATTTAATTGATGACCAATCTAAGTTGAATGAATTGGTTTGATTCTCTGTGTTTGCAGATTAGGGTGGGAGTGGGTGGGGAGTCCAGTTCACATGCCCAAACCCGACGACGGCCCATACTCGAAGAAGCATAGAGCTCGACGCCTTTTCATACACTGTTGCGGATTTTGATTCATGCAAACCAATCCGCCCGGCCTCTTATTTAATTCCGTCTACTCTCTCATTCTCAATTTGTCATGTACAATTGCATTTACTCTTTCTTTATTACATTTAAATACATATATTGAATATACACACACACATATATATAATACTAGTATACTACACGTCCTCATATTTTTATTTACATTATCTTTGTTTCAAAAAATTTGAGAGAAAAAAGAATTAAAATGAAAAAGAAAACATTTTTCTTGTTTAGTTGGAGAAGAAAAGAAAATAAAAGCGGAAGGAAACGAAGATGAGAAACATGAGAAAAAAACTATTTTGTTTTCTATTAAGAGAAGCGGAAATTAAATTTCTTTCATTTTTAATGAGCAAAATCAGCAAACTGGGAAAAGACTAATTTATTCTCTTTTTATTTCAAATTCCTTGAATCAAACATAATGATAATGTTTGGTTTCGCTCTCGTATAAAAAAGGTTATTAACGTTAGATTCGTGTGCTTCGTAATGTTGTACTCCCCCTGTCCCAAATTCATTTGCACTGTTCGAACAACATGAAAAAAATATTACAAAACAAGACGCGATAAAAATATTTCTTTAAATTCAGGTATATGTAATTTTTTTGGGATGGTATATCTATTTTAAAAAAAAGATAAAACCGACGGGTCCCACATGATACAATTGCAAAGTGACTTCCAAGTATGTCCAAAAGAAAGACATTAATTTCAGGATTGGGCAATGGGTATTATGGTATGTATGTTTGTTTGTACTTTGGACTGAGTATAATAAAAGCACCTTAAGAGAGGGACCCACTTTTTTGCTTGTGTATTGAGCCTTCATATCAACCTGGCCCCATAACTCCAATACTCCAAAGTGTACTACCTCCCTCACCCACTTTTTTTTACAATTAAATTTTCTGGTTTACAATTTAAAAATCAAAGTTTGTGATTTAAAATTTGTCTAGAATATTTTTTTTATCAAAAAATTGACATATTTATTCATTGTTAGCACATCAAGACATATAATTAAACTAAGCCTTCCAAACTTCAAAGATTATCCTCCAAAACCATAAATCAAAACTACCCCTTTAGGACATGAATTAACAGGGGAAAAAAAGAGTGTTAATAACTCTTAATATACAAAGTTACAAACAGAGATCATCCATTGCTATTATCATCCAGTGATGAGTACATTTTCGCCGTCCCAAATGAAGCATAACGTTTGCAGAAAGACTGCACAGAATATAAGCAGCTAAAATATCAGTAGTCCTTAGCTTTCTAACAACTGGTTTAACACACACTTACATATGTGGAATTAGAGTGAACTGTTTCCTCCTCTGGTAGAAATGCATCACAACAAAAGCAGTAGCGATTGCATCGGTTTTCTTGCAGCCAATGCTTCTGCAATTGATAAATCGTCTGCCCTTTCTCTATTCGCAGCCAATGCAGCAACATAAGCTTCCTGCGCTGCCTCCAATTTTCGCATCTCCATCTCTTTCAAATCTTCCTGTTCAGGTTATATGTAATTAGCCAAAGATATATTTTATATATGTGGAGTAATGGTCAACGGTTGCTAGCATATATACCATTTGTTTCGGCTGGTCACACCAAAGATAGCCAACATCATAATCATCTTCGGCATATGTTGTGTTGCTCTTTGTCAACTCTCCTACACACTTCATTACTTCTTCTAGATCTTTCTCAAGCTTTTCCGCCTTCTTGATTGAGGTTGTTGCTTCCCATTCTAATTTCTCCACGGCAGCTTGCTTGTCAGCTAGCTTTACCTAATTCAAAGTAGTCACTTTGATACATGAAAGCATATTCTTTTTGTTTTCTTTTGCAGAATGTTGTGTATCTTGGTTTCATGTTCAAATTGTAGTCAAATAGTTATGTATTAAGTTTTTAATTTCAGCACTAATCGAGCATTGTAGTCAAGACAAGTGGATTACACATGGTTTCCATTAAATAAGGTTAATTGACTTGTTATTTCTATTTATATGGGGGGATAAATTGGATCTGACCAAATAGATGCATCGTACACACCTTCACATCGGATAGCTGGATTTGAGTGGATTCAAGTAAGGAGTCTTTTTTGGCAAGTTCCTTTTGAATCTCATCTAGTTTGGAGTGGAGGGAAGCCATCTCAATCTTTGAATCCTCAAATTCTTTCAGAAGTTCATCTTTCTCCAACACTTGTCTCTGTAAGTCCTCTACCTGCTTCCTTAATGCAAGGAGTTCCTCTCTTTCGTTCTCAGATAGGGAAGACCTCGAAGACAAGTCCCCGCATCCATCAAGATTAGACCCAACACTTCGGTTTTCCTTTCTTCTGGAAATTTGTTGAGCTGTATTTCTTCCTTTTGGTTCAGATGCCTATCACATTGATTGTTTTAAATCATAAAGGTGAAACAACATAAAATAAGACACCAAATCAAGGAAAGAAAGAAGAAGCAAACTATTTGAATTCAAAGTATGTAAAGAGTTCAACGAACATTGGGATTTTCAAACTGCATGCTTTTATCAACAGATTTAGTGCCCATTTAGTAAGGGCTATTTGGGTGAAATAAAAACATGAACTGAACTTTATAAAAAGAATAATGTTTGGTAACATCCATGAGAGCCAAATAAGTAAAGTAACACTACGTGCTAGTTATTCTGCTTATTATATCAGCAAAATACACAATATAAGCAAGAAATGGCCATCAAACGTCCTCTTACGGCTTGTTTGGTAAATGGTTTTGACTTATTCTAATTATTCGGTGGTACAAGTAAAATAAGTTACGTTTTGACTTGTGTATTAATTAGTGGGCTGAAAATAGTCATGAAGGGATGTAACCAAATGTTTTTCTTTTTAGAAGATTCAGCCATTTTGGCCAAGCAATTTACCAAACAGGCACACCTAAATGTGTAAGTTCACTCATCAAATTAGGTCCAAAACAAGTGCGGAGTATTTGGGTATCGAGACGAGTCAGGTGACAATTAATGCTACGAAATACTGAAGAGGAATTCAGCACAAGAAAACTCTGAAACACTGCTTTGGGTATCAAACACCCTAGTCTAGTCTCTGAAGTCCATTTGGTCACACATTTTTCAAAAGGGAACACTTGAGTTACAAAATTAAACATAACTTCCAGTAAGATTGTGAACAAAATTAAACAAAAGTTTAAGTATTAGAATGAGATTAACGGAAAAAATTGTACCTTTTTATACAAAGAATCCCTAGAAGGTGTCTTGGTGTAGATCACTGATCCCTTGCGTGTAAACGAAGTGTTAGGTTTCTGATCCTGCAAGATTCACAAGCCAAGCAAGCATTAGAAGGACCCAAAATCCCCAAATCCGACTAATCTGCAAGAAAAAAATGTTAGGGAATAGAAAACCCAAACCGGACCTGACTTGATTTCAATAGCTCTTCCGAAGAAAATTAGGGAATGTAATTATCACAAAATAAAGTGCTGAAAATGGAAATAAGTAGGAATACTGACGATGAGTGACATGACGAGAGGCACCATCTCAACAAGTTCGTTGAAGATGCTCGGGTCAACATTGGCAGCGGCTGCAACGGAAGCAGCGGAGAAGGAGGAGTCGGCACGGCGGGGAGGTGACGTCGGCGGCGGGGAGGGGACGCCGCCGGAAAGCCACGACTGGGGATCCGTTCCGTCTCCACCGAATCTGCCGCTCCCAGCGTCGTGCGGATCCAACAAGTGCTGAGGATCGTACATGGCGGTGACCGGCGGACGGAGATCGGATTTGATTCTTCTGGTGAGAGTGCCCCGACCGTATAGTCAGTCCAGTCTTCGAGAATTTTAAATTGGGAAAGAAAAATTGAAACTTTGAAGTTTACGTTATTGCAAAAAAGGAAGGAGACATTTTATGCTTTTACCAAACTACCCCTTGCATTTGGTACCCCTCGGCCCTCGCAAGTCAACTGGTCTCAGTTAAAATTTCGAACAAGAAACCCATGTTTTCACTAGCAAGAATGCGGGAGTAACCTTTCAAAAATTGTAGGAAGCTCTTTGTATGCAGGGAGCCCCGGTCTTACTATCTATTGTCGATTGTGTCACCATGATTTATCCCCTCATATAATTACATGATGCACGGGGTGAGAGACGTCTAAGGTAGCAATTTTACCTTTTGGAATATATGGAAGATGAATATTAATGGGGTCCGAATTGAGTGAAAAGATTAAAACTTATGATAATAATTCTTAAAATTAAGATTAAAAATGATTTCAAATTTTAATACAGAATAATTTTACTTTATCCATCTTATAAAAATTTACTTATTTTGTTTTCACTATAACTTAAAAAGTATGAAAATGATAAGAATGTTAAAATGTAAGTGCATATATATTTTTAAAATATTTTTTATTATACTAATATACATTATAATTTTTGATTAAATGAGTCAAACAGAACAAACTTCGAGTTATAATAGGAAGTTTGTGTCCAAGTTGTTTGTGAATCTAACATTTTTTTTTGGAAATATTTTGGGTAGTTCAGGAATTTTTATAGAAAATGAAGTTTAAGTATTTAATTGAAAAAACATTTAAAAGCCATGTAAAAACATAGAGCGTTTGATGTGTAATACAAGTAAACGATTTTACTTTTTATAGTTGATGTGTAATTATCCCATGTCACACAAATAAAGAGACGTGGTGAGTAATAATCAGACAACAAAGATAAAGAGACGTGGTGAGTAATAATCAAACAACAAAAATAATTGTATCTTATAAAAAAGGAGTTAAAAAAACTTGAAACCTATATGCTGCTAAATATAATTGCACCTACCTGAACTAGAGAGGGATTAAATAAGATGTCAGAAATCTTAAATCTATGTGCTCCAATTCTACAGTCATAAGAAAAAACAAAGAGCTTAGTCAAATGACAATTGAAAAATCAAGCGGGTAAATGCTTTCAATTCACATCTACCAATTTTATCATAAACTCATCTTTATCTATATTATACCATTTTCAAGTTTAAATCTAGGTCTTTTTAAGTATAAAAATATTTATAGTTTTTAAAATCTAAGTTTTGTATAATTCTCTTATAAACAAGTATTTTAAAACATTTCTTTTAAAGTATAAAAAAACATATTTTTAAGTCTTAAAATTGTTTTCATGCATCATTCATATAAGCTAAACAATTACTAGTAATAATGATTTATAATTAAAATAATATTAATAATAACAATAACAACAATAATTAAAATTATAATATTAAATAAGGTTTATGTGTTGGAAACTTTATATTTTTTGTCATGATTTAATATTATTGGATAAATTTCATTTGATTAGATCTGATTGGGGCTAGTCCGAACAGTTTTGCTTTGACTGGATCTAATTTTGATTAGATCTAATCTGGTCTGATTTAATTTTAATAAGAATATGCAATAAAAAGAAAAAATTGTTGCTTGTGTCACCACTTATCCTCTAGCGCGATTGGAATCCCTAAAACGATTAAGAGCCTGTTTCGGAATAGCGTTAAAGATTAACATTAGTATTTTAGATAAAATTTTAATTGTGCAGATTACTTTAAAACACCAATGTCAAAAGCTGACCGTAGATAAACTTTTCAAAACGCTAAGTGTAAACTCCCATACCTCTAAACTTATTCCCAAACATATTCCTAAACAGGCCCTAGCACTGCCGCTGCCGCCGCCGCGTGAAAACGGCGCCGTAAACTACCGATTAACATAGCAAGCGTTTTGAAGGTGTGGATTAATATTCGCAGTTCCGATTCCTTTTCACGCCTTCTTCTTTTCAATATTATTACACCTACATTTTTTTACTTTCGGTGATGCAGGGTAACCTTGTAACTTTCTTTTTTGTACTCCCTCCGTCCCAAAATATTTACAACATTTGCTTTTTCAGCAGTCGCGAGAACTTGTGTTTATTTCTACATTTTCATTGGTTATTTGATAAAATAAAATATCTTTGACACCTCTTATTTCGAAGAACTTTTCATGTAGTTTTTTGATATATAAATTTTATTTTTAACTTCTATACTAATATGTAAATAAAATAAATTAAAAAAACTCGATATTTTACCTCGGGAATACAAGTGTGGCAAATATTTAGAGACGGAGGGAGTATTTAAAAATCTGCAATTTCTTGGAATCCGTTGAAAATTTAGGAAAGCTACGGAGCATTATGGAAGGGACATGTGAGTGTGACCCCATGGACCAAATGTTACTACAAATATAGAGGGAGCACTTTTTCTTCTTCAAAAAAAAAAAAAAGGTGGAACGCTCACCCCGAGCGCCCCACACCCTGGCCGGATAGAATTTTGAAGGACATAAATCATGATATAATCTCAATCTGGCCCTAAAGAGTCCGCCCCGTACCCAGTGCGCACAAGGAGCTACTACAAAGAATAAAACTCCGACACTGTCGTTGTCGGGATTCGACCATAGGACCAATGGGCTTGACATCTTCTCCTTGGACCAGTTCAACTCCCACACTGCCGCACTTTTTTCTTCAAAATGTTAAACACTAATGAAAGCATTCGTTCGCAATCAAGTAGTAGCTAGAGATGAATTCCTAAGATCATACCATGTTAGTATGGCATTCATTGCCAATGAATGTTAAAAAGGTCATTCTATTTATAATATTCCACCTCTAAATAATTAAGATTGAATTAAAAAAGACATTAAACTTCTTACTCTTGAAAAATAGTACAAGGAGTTTACTCATCACACAAACAAAAGATCTCATGCGGAATAGCATTCACGGGGGGGCGAATTAGGGGCATTTCCTTTGAACATATGAAGCTCCGTGCTCTTCGTACCTGGTTGTCAAAATATGTGTTGTGAGTTTACCCGATGTCAATTGGTTCTGGACTCTTTTATTTGGGGTCCACATAACACAAAATTGAGCCGTGGGTCCGTGGTTATACCATTATTATTTTTTTCAAGTCCACTGATGGATATGATATCACAAAGGAGAAAGAGAGGGGAAAAGAAACTACGTACTCGGACTTCGAAAACCACATCTGCTGAAAAGAACCAAGTGATGCCAGTATGCTGCCCCCTATCCAGACACTGCATAAACAGACATGTTGAGAGCTGAGAAGATACATTTTCAACTACATTCTGGATATATCATTGCTAGCTGGTTGGGAATGTTTGGTTCTAACCCTATTCTGAAATTGAAAATAATAACCGAAACATGATGTTCAAGAAGTTCTTTTTACATGCAACAGAGGGGCCAGAAAATGACTGCTTTTTGGAAATGTCAGTTGATGGAAGAGCTTGGATGAAAAGAAAAAAACAAGGTTGAAGAAAAGGGCAATGCTGGAGAGAGGTAAGTAAATCCCAACCTGAACCTCCTTTCTGTTGCATTTCCACTTGCAAGTACTTTGACTCTTGCAGCTTGTGGGGAATCCTGTGGATGAAAGAAACAAGAAAAAAACATGATCCATTCAGTCAAATAATTAAAATACTCCCTCTCTCTTGATTAAGTTGCAAAAAAAAGAAAGATTAAGCAGTCTGCCCTCCAAAATGCCCTCAAGTTTTATCTTTAAAAGGCAAATCTAAGCGTATGATGGGCTGGGGATGCGTTGAAATGGGGATGCGTTGAAATAACAGAGAAGATATTTTTCTTCTCATGGGTATGTTGGGCAGTATATGCAATTTTATTCTTCAAACATAGTACATGTACAACTAATCCCATACATAGTAGATGGACAACTAAATCCCAACAGAATGTGGTGAGGTGAGTCTCAATGGAAAACAATACCTCAAGTAAGTCTTTCTCCAGGCGTTCTTTCAGTTGTTGCATCGATGCTGTTCCCCCAGCAAGCTGTATAATTATAGACAGCATATCAATGAATTCTTCATAAAATATCTCAGAAGAGAGCAATAAGTAGCATCCAAAGAAATCGCAGTCATCTTACAATCTTACATTAGTTATGATTCATAAAGTGTGAGCATTGTAACAATAATACTGAAAGGCTTACCAATATACTGCTATAGAGTTCTCTTCTAATGTCCACGTCGCACTTGTTTATACTCTCAATGACCTGAAAAGTTTTGATCATCAACGATTTATCAAAAGGGAAGAAGAGTTTCTCTGGTGTGCTTATCAAAGATCGCGTTGCTAGGTATATAGACTTGCCATTTGTGGCAGCCCACGGAGGGAACCTGCAGTCTCTGAAAAACTTTCCATACCGGGGATGGTCTGAGATCACATGCATTAGAAATAAATGAATAATATCCAAAGATCATTGGCTGATCATATTGACAGTACAGACTGAAAATAAACCAACATAAAAAGGTCTAAAGACGTGGTGAAGTGAAAACTGCATTAACAAGTTAAAAGCAAAATTGTGAGTGCATTAATATGGAACTCTGGAAGCAGCATATACAACTGAAATGAACAAAATATATTTCTAATAGTTCCCAGCGGCACTTGGGAGAAAAGTGGAAAACAAAATTGTGAAGACAATGGTTGACATCATTCAAGATACAGAGGCAATAAAGATTGATACTTCATCCACCCTACTATTTTTTTTCTTTTACCTTTCTTGTCAGTCCCACTATTTTCGTCACAGATGAAATACCATATTTAATAGTATTTCTGTTGCTCGCATTCATTCATACTTTTTAGCATCAATACCAAGTAGACAATTCCCATATCACCCCTTACATTTGTGTTGATCATGGAGTATCTCACCAGACTATTCCAGATTGTGGCTGATAATGAGGGATTTAGATATCATCCAATGTGTGCAAATCTGAGTCATTAATTTAGCCTTTGCGGATGATCTTATTGCAGTAAGGCAGATTGCAAATCTCTGGAGATTATTATGAAGGTGTTGGATATATTTAAAGACACTACTGGTCTGCAAAATTAATAAGACCAAATCACAAATTGTGTTTGGAGGGGTGAGCCAACAGAAACAAGAGGAATTGTTGGAGATTACTACGATGAGTAAAGGCAGTCTCCCTTTTACATATCTTGGTATTCCTATAACTGCATCTAGACTCAAAACTGCTGATTGTGAAAAGTTGATCAATAAGATTACTTGTAAGATTACTTCGTGGAGTTCTAGACACTTTTCTAACAGTGCAGGGGTTAGGTTGATTAATGCTGTTCTTATGGGAGTTATAACTTACTGGTCCAGAATCTTCATTCTCCCCAAAGCTGTGAAGAATAGAATACAAAGCATATGCGGGAACTTCCTTTGTTATAATGCACATGAGCATAAGAAAGCACCTTTAGTGCAACGGAACTATGTGTGCACTCCTAAGACTTTTGGGGAGATAGGGATTCAAAATTTGAGTTTTTGGAATAAAGCAGCAGTTATGAAACTCAACTGGGATGTGGCTGCTAAGAAGGACATCCTATGGGTCAGGTGGATTCACAGCAGATACATCAAAACTGCCTCTTTTTGGAATTATATCCCCAAACCAGATTCATGTCATTACTGGAACAGATGTTCAGGGTCAGACAAGACTTCAGGAATATGCCTAGAGTTGGCAACTACCAGATTAAGCAAGGATATCTCTGGCTTCATGGAGAAAAAGAAAAACATATGCGGAGGGACTGGGTTTGGAATAAACTAACCCCCCCCCCCCTAAAGTTCAATTTATATTTTGGTTAATCATGCAGGGAAGAGTACTAACTAAAGATAGATTTGTCAAGTATATGAATATCGATACCCAATGTGTGCTGTGTGGGGAGAAACTGAAACTGCTGCCCATATTTTTTGGAAGTGATCAAATGCTACAGCTGTGTGTAAGGAGGTAATGAAGAAATATTACATTCAGTTGCAGGCTGTGGAGTTCAGTGAGACTGGGGATTATATCACGAAGATTAAAGAAATATTAGAAGTATTACCATTTCTGTTTGGGCAAGTTGCTGCTATGGAATTCGGAGAGCCCGAAATAACAAAATCTATGTGAAAGATGTTAGTATTGAAGAAAGCAATAGCCATATCATTTTTTTGCTTAATACTCCGTAGCTATTTTAGATACAGGAAAGTCAGTTGATAAATAATAGTAATTATAATGGGTATGGGTTAGCTATTGTAATCTCTAATCAGTTGGCTTGGAGGTGATGAAATATATTGTGCATTTGGTTCATAAAAAACAAGTAGACAATTTTACTTTTCAAAGTTTGTGTGTAATTACCACATGTCACAAAAATAAAGGGACAGAGGGAGTAATAATCAGGCAACAAAGATAATTGTATCTTATATAAGAGGCAAAAAAACTTGAAACCAATATACTGCAAAATATAATTGAACAAACCTGAACCAGAGAGGGATTAAATAAGATGTCAGGAATCTTAAATCTGTCTGCTCCAATTTCTATAGTCCTGGGTCATAAGAAAAAACAAAGAGCTTAGTCAAATGACAAATTAAAAATCAGCAGGGGTAAATGCATGTCTTGCACGGGACCAAGGTGCATCCAGATGAAACTAACAAGTGGTTATCCAAGACTCCATAAAAAGGGACAAATATAATTTCAGTGTTGAAAGGGATATAAGTTGCCCTCAGAGGTCATGAACTTACTGTCCATCAGGGAGCTCGTAAGACGTCATCGGAATATTTGAGTAAGAACTATCTGCATAATTTAAAAGTACCAATTAGTTTCAGTTGAAAGAAGAAACTTGCTATAATAAATATAGATGCAAAAATAAATGTACCCCACCAAGAAAGCACCAACTCCCCAAAAACTATTCACCTTTTTAGTATGTTTTAAATATACCATATCATGAGGAACCGTAATCCGCAATTTTCAACTTCAGTAGGAAAAAACAATTGCAATTGATTTTCTCATCTACTTATAAGGTATAATTGGCAGGGCCATGAGTTGGATGAGAACTAGTTTAAATTTACACATGATTGATAGGGAACATGATATTTCCACTAGGGAAATGCCAGATGTGGTTTGATTCTATCTTATCATCAGAATGTGTATGCCACTATGTCATTGTTAATAGAACCCCTTCCTCGTGGAAACTTTCAGAAAAATGATTTACTCTGGGTATTAGATTAAAATTAAAATAGGATATTGGGAAGCATCCAACAGAAGTTAGCACAGACCATCATATGGAGTATCTGGGGCCCGGCACACGCATTCTTTGATGTCACTGGCAATAACTTTCTGTGCTAAGAAAATAATATCTGAGTACAATTAAAATAAAGGAGTGCAGTAATTGAACAGAAAGAATTCTAACAAGTAAATTACCTGGCAAAATAATTTGTAACTTTCTGTTGTATTGGGAAAATCAAGATCCACTATCTGAAAAAATATGAATGCCAGACATCATTTATGTTATTATGTTAAAATTAAAAAGGAAGAAAAAGAAAATGTGATCCCATCACTAAGCACAAATGTTGGATAATTATCAATTAAATGAGAAGACATGAAGTACATTTATCTCATGCATGAATTAAAAGAAACCAGCTTAAATGTCAATGAGTTGGAGGAACATCGAGCAAATGCTTAGTAAAACATGGGTCAAGTACAGAATTGAACCTGAAATTCTCCCGGTCTGATTTCTTTTCTTTTGAAAGAATATCGAGGTTTTATCTGCAGTGATCGAAACACAGAGGAAGTAAATGAGTGATCATAGTAAATTATGAGTACATCCGGAAGACCTAAATTAATCATTTCCTCCATTCCATAACGCAAGGTACATTTGGATTTGGCACAAATTAAAAAAAACAAGATGTTATTTTACAATTGTAACCTTTGGAAGAGATTAATAGATAATGGATTTCAGAAAGAAGTAAAAAAATGATATGATAAAAAAACAAGGGAATGAGGTGTAAATGACAAGCTAGTGGAATTCTAACAAGGATATTGGGACAGATCAAAATGAAATATGCATCTAACAAAATGGGAGAGAGAGAATAATAAGTAGCGGCTTAGAATGGAATTAGAGGGGAAAAGTAACTCACAAAGACACCCTTTTGCTCCAAACTTTTCATCAAGCTTTCAGTAAGCATGTCTCCTCCTATAGGAGAAGTGCAGACAGCCTATTGTCAAATTGTGAAGAAGTAGCACAGTGAGTGAAGGGTAACTCTGAAAGTGTACAAATTACAAGCTAAGAAAAGAGAGTACGAGAATTACTATAATAATATATTTTATGTAGTAGCTTGTATGAATGATTGCACTTTGGAGCACATTAAGATGTGCAAGACAATAGACTAGCATTTGTACACACGATCACCTAGTTAATTTGTTTTCTTTTAGTCTAAATTCTACTAATAAAATTGGAAAAGTATACAGACTCATCAAAAGAAGTTATATGTGTGATGCCATGAAGCAGTTTCCTGAATTCCAACACAATCCTTTAATGCATGTTTTTGTTCACACAACTGACAAGGAATGGAATGGATATTATTCATTTGGTCCTCGGAATTGACAATTGACAAATGTTATATGTGGATTTTGATTCTGGACACCATCCCACAATTCTTTTGGTTGTTTTAACTTTTTTTATTTAAATTTGTGTGCTTTGCAGTCTTGCATTTTTTTAAATCTTAGCTTGCTCTATGTTCCTTGTTAGCTATATGCTTTTTGGAGGGTATCTAAAAAATGCTACACGAAAAGAAAAGTATCAGGTTGAAAAAAACTCGGCATATCAATTACAACTTCCTTGTGCTTTCCACTTTCAGCGGCATATCAAACCCGATCGACTCGCTCAAACATTGGGGAAACTTTTTCCTTCAACGAGCAATTCCAATTACAACTTACAAATCACTATCAGGTTGAAAAAAACTCGTTCCACCCATGATTTGATCAGATGTTTGAGGAAGAAAGAAGAGAAGGGTGGTAACGTTTCAAGAATTTATGCATGGAACACTTTGGACAGCCCTTGAATGTGGATCCCGTCAGGAACTAAAACTCATGCAGTTGGAAGCAATGGAGGATTATTGTGCTCAATACCAGAAAGCATTAGTTCGCAGAACCGGGGTTCATATTCCAGCATCAACAGGCCCTATTCATATCTAGGCTACAGACGGACTTACATTATGAATCTGGTCCGTGCGCTAGCCAACAAACACTCTCTAACTAGGGCAGGAGGACCATTAAACCTCGGCCTAGAACAATCAACCTCACTACCTCAGACGCAAAGGAAAAGCCAAGGGTCCGAGTTTGAGGAAGGAGTGATGTTACGGATTTGGTGTTGTTGTTATCACTACTATTAGTTTCCTATTCGGAGTCTTATTCTTAGTTTCCGGTTAGTAGTCTTATTCTATTTAGTTAATATTCCAAATAAGAAACTAGGTTTCCTAGTATGATTATGGTAGATCTCTTGTAAGGCTTTGCCTATTTATATTTGACCAATTCATTAATAAAATCATCATTGAAGCAATTAAACAATTTATCCTAATTAGTCACGGACTATAGGACCTGAAGTTCTTCCTCGTCTCGCACAAGAGCAAGAGAGGGTTTTTCATATATCTCAAGGATCTCTTCAGATCCCTAACACTAACTTTGTAAGAAATCCTGTCACAAATTGTTTGTACAGTTTCAACCTCATGGCCTCATGGGTAGGATCTAGGACCTTAACACTCATTACACATTCCATGTTTTCAGCCAGTCGCCAGCCTCTGAAAAATTTATTTACAACTGTAAAAAGAGAAATACCTTCTGAAGAACATATCCATCATGTACAGGAGCAATAGTAGTTGATCCTCCACCGCTGAATGAATAGAAATAGAATATGGTTAAACAAATATATATCATACACTATTTGCACAATGCTTATAGCAGGAAACTACATGTAAACATTACTAGATATAACTGCACGCTTTTATTGTAGAAGCATTAACAGACAATTAATTGCTCAGTAATAGGATTTGTCTTAATATTTTCAAGCAAGTCCATTACTGCTGTATCAAAAGAGTGCATAATCTCCTACCTATCTACGACCAAGGAAGTGGCACGTCCTGATGCAAAGGATGTCAAAACCTGGCATTATGAAAATACAACCACCCAAGCTCGATCACAATCTCGTACACTCTTAAGTTACAATATTAAAATATGCAGTCTAGCTTTAATATCTTTGAAGGAATATGTGTCATTGCAAAATAGAAGGTTAGAAGTGGAAACACACCGCATTTTTGGCCAGAAACAAGGCAGGTACTTGGTATTTTTCAAACATAAGCTCAGCTGCCCTGTTAAACACATACTATATAACTTACAAGAACAATATATAAATGAGAAAGTGGACAGAAACATGGCATTGTGGTGTAGTATATATATTATACAAAGTATAGTCATTATCTTTATGAATACAAAAAAAAACCATGGGCGAATGCATCTGAGGTAGACAGTGCTATGCTGCTATCCTTTAAGGTAAAGTGCTTCACTTAATAAGTTAACTAATGAAATTATTATGCTCATATATGACATAATGAATGAACTAGTTTTGACAGAAAACTCACTTTTCTCTCTGTTGTTGAGTATTGGAACATGGCTCCGCTAGCAGCATGGGATGCTCTTTCGGATCAATGAGTAAGCACTCCCTACAGATTAGAAAAGTCGGGAAGCTTGTGGTTTAGGAAAGAACAGATCAGGTTGCATATGTCCCAATGCAACTAATCAGTTAAAAGTTGAGAAACAAAATGAACTTATAAATAACATAAATGGTCTAGTACCTGAAGGCATGGTCCCATATGTTATCAACAATTTCCCAATCAGCTACTACTCCATCCTTAATAGGTGATATTGCCTGAAGAGTTACCGTTTGTGCCGCTCATGCATTAGAAGTAGTATGATTATAGTATTTTTCTAATCATTAGAATTATATAAACTGACCTCCATGTGATCCCGACGGAAACCTAAGGCTTGAGATCCTACATACAGTTTGCGCTTACCCTTGGATTTAGAGTCCGGGAGTGGGCCAGAATTATTATCTGGATTGTCAGGATTATCAACTTCCATTTGATCAATTGATCCGACAATCTTTACATAAGACGAAAAGTAACATGAGTTAAGAAAATCCTAAAACATACTTAGTTACAAGAAAGAAGCATAAGACATAGTAAATAACTGAGAACAATTGCAACAGCTCATATAATTTCCAGTTTTAACATACTCTGGGTGATCTAATCAATCACTATTTAAGTATTCAACAGAAAAGTAGTAGCTATCTGGGGGGGGCTACAATGTCCAACATCCTAGTGTAATAACTATTCCGTGGAAAGATATAATTGGTAAACAGTTGTGAAAGAATTGAAAAGAAACTTGCGTTGAGAACAGCTTCGCCTGGAGCTCGCCACGCTCCAACAATATGCAGTATAGGCCTTGAAGTGTGCCCATTTGCATACTTCAGCTGTATCCCTCAATCCTTTTTACCTCACTGATATTAAACCCTAGTAAAACGTTCAACCCAACCTCCAATTCCCAAATTTGTAGAACTTACAAGATCAGTCCGACTAAAACTCTAGAAGCCCTAGCTTTCACACTTGCCTTAGCATGTATACACCAAATTTTAGAACAATACTATCCAATTCATAGACCTGACTACAATTAGAAAAACAAAATGGCTGCTACACTGTATAAATTGAAGTTAAGAATTCAAATTTTTTTTAAAAAAGGTGAAAATGGGAGAGAGGGGAGTTAGCTGTAACTCACAGAAGGAAAAACGGCTTTAGGAGCATCTTCTCCGGCATAACCAGCTTTGCAAGTTATGGAACCCAGGTCTACGACAATGGCCGAAACTTCATCTGCAGAAAGTAAACAAGAAAACGCAATATGAATATAATCCCGCCCAAAGCGGACCGCCGAATTTCAAATTTATGGAGACTTTACCTCCTCCGTACATCGCCGGAGAGTTTGAGATTCGGAGATTGATAGGATTTTGCGGTGGTTTCCCCCCCTTTTCTCAGTCGCCGCCTGTCTCCCGCAACTCTCTATCTCGACTCTCACTCAGTCCCTATGTTCCGGACTAATTGAGCCGGTCCCGTCACAGTAACAGCCGGTCCGACTCTAGAATGAGTTCTTTTTTTTTCTAAACTACGGAGTAATTGTAATTCCTTCAAAAAAATGTATTTCATGCATGGAATGTTTATATACGGATTATATTTTTGTCTAATTGGAATAATTATTTGACCAAAAGTATCATAATAATCATCAAAAGAGTTTGATGGTGCGAAGTATACACTTCGTTGAATTTGTTATAATAAAAACATCGTTTTAATGAGATTCCAAAAGCAGGTTCAAGGGGCGGCAACCCATGCGGGTTTCAAGGAGTAGAGCCTCTGGTTGTGTTAAAAATCACTTGAATTTTAATTTTTGAAATTTGGGTATAAAATTCTAAAAAAATGCGTCTCCTAGTTTTTGCACGATTAGACGCGAATTTTAGAAAAGAGATGCGACTGTATCTTTTTTCTATCTGCTTCTATAAGAATCCGGTAAAATTAAAATGAATAGAAGCATCTCATATTGGAAAAAATTAAATTAAATTATTTTATTTTAAATATATATAAAAAATATGATTTGGGAGTGATGAAATCATGATAGGACAATAAAAAAGGAGAGGGAGTGAGGATTGATGTAGTGGGTATAAATTTTGTTTTAATGTATCTTATAAAAATTTGAATGAGTTTGTTTCCTAAAAAAAATTTCTACTTTTTAAAATAATTATACCCATAAATTATGATGTTTATTTTCGTGCCACTTCAAAACTGAGTGTTTTGAAACACTTAACATCTGGCTCAATGAGAAGTAGACATGTACATAAACAAAACTGACTACCCAAACTTGAAATATTAAATTTCAGAAGTTACCTACTCAAAAAATAAATTTAGAATTTTTTTTTTTTTAAAAAACTAAAACTTAAACTCATACTTGCAGAAGGAATATTAAAACATGTTATTGGAGGTTTCTCATATACTCCCTTCTTCAAAGCTTAAAGATTACAGCATTCATTGCTCCGCCTAAAAACAACAAGCCACCAACAATATAATTTGCTTTATCAGTTGAATTTATTCCTTTCCATAAATTTAAGTTTCTCATTTAAAAATACAATAAATTATTCACTAATAAACACATTTTTTGTTGCAATAATCTCTCAAACATTATTCCTTGCCAAGTAACATTATATTCTCGATCATAACATTGTTAAACATTTCACATATTGCATGATATGGAGGTGGAAAACCGAGAAGAAATTTTCCAAGAGTGCAGCTATGGTCATCGTGATGATGAGGCAAGTTCCATTGATGTTATTAATGGAGATGAAGAAGGGCATTCCCATAGAAAATGTTCTGTGGACAATTGCGAGGTAGACCATGACAGTATTCTGTGTCTCCTTAACTCTGAGATGATGGAAGATAACGAGGAAGAAAGGTCTCTCGAGTCCAATATTTCCCGTACATCAGTGTCTTCGTTGTCAAAACACAAACGCGTTCTCGATTATATCGAAATGGATTTTGATTCGAGTGAGAATATTGTTCATGTCCCGCTTTGTTCTGATGATCAGGTAGGTACGTTTTACATAGCAGATCTAAAGTTTTACTATAAAGTTTAGGCGGATCTAGTTTAATTTGATAACTACATCTAAGCAAATGTTAGGATAAGTTTTAATTTTTTTATTAATTTGTTGATCGATGCTAGAAGGTTCATACAAAGTACTACATATATATTACTCCCTCCGCTCATTAATTTTTTTCACTTTCCTTTTTGGATCATTAAAAAATTTTCTTCTCATTTCTTATTTTGGCAAAATTTTTTTTATTAATGTATTATTATGCACCCACTTTTTATCTACATTATTCACTTTATCTCGTCACATTAAAGGCAACAGGCTGAAGGTCTTTACATTTTTCAACTTTTCTTAATCACCGTGCAAAGTCAAATCGGGAAAGAAATTTTTGGATGTATTGAGTATTATTATGTACTTTTTTTGTCTGAAAATAATCATCCTACAAATCCTGGTTTTTTTATTACTTTGACCATTAGTTATGAAAATATATATTTAGTTATAGTATACGGAGTAAAATTTATATAATTGAGTTTGATATAAGATGTTGGTTTAATATATTTAATTTTTATAATAGTTATTAAAATAATATCTACTTTATAGTCAAAGAGATCAAAAAAATCAAATAGGATGAAAGTTGTGAGATTAGAACCACTCTTCCAAACCAAACTCCTTTTTTGGTACTTGAATTGGTTGTAGTGGGAAGGTTCCAACATTTACAAAATCATTCAGTGGGCTTTTAACATGTACGGAGTAGTATGAAACACATGGGCTTAGGCCCAACTCTACTTAAATATTTTCTGTTTTCTCATTCAGCTAGTATTCTACCTAAGGTACCCATTGAGAGTGTTCTAAAGTCTAAACCACTTCTAAAAGTCTATGGATCCGTTTGGTACACGGAATTTGATGGGGTAATCCACCCAGAACCGGTCAAAGGGAATGTAAAAGTATTCGACCGGTCAAGATAAAAGAAAGACCTGAGTCGTCAAAAGAAAGGGTGACTAGTTGACCAGAAAGTTGACCGGTACACTTCGGATAGTATACCGGTCAAACTACTTCATCACCTAATCCACTCCCCGAGTTTCCATAGACTCAACCCCCAGGATCTACCCGGTATATTTTTCCAGGGTTGAAGGGTGTCGACAAGAAGAATCCAAAGAAGCTTGGATTGTAGTGACTAGTATCGCTGGAAGATCAATGAAGATGTTAAATATATCAATTATTTAATATATTTAATATTATATATTATAATTATGGTTGTTACCTATTATAGTTAGAGTTATTATTATATAATATTACCTTATATAATTAGCCATTAATGTGGAGGATTCTAAAATATATTCCTTCACCTATAAATACATACTTTGTATTCCTCTTCTAGGCCTGCGGCCAAACCCCTACCCGCAACCCCAACACCCACAAGCCTATTTTTCTACCCCTCACCCNCTTACCCGACACCCCACCCTCACCCACCAGCCACCTCTCCGGTGTCCCCACCCCAACTGCCCTAGCTCATAATTTCGACACCCTCAGCCTCCGTGATCCCAATTGGTACATGGACACCGGCGCCACTCACCACATCGCTTCGGACCCAGGTACTCTTTCTCATGTTCGTACTCATTCATTAAATTCTTCATCATATATCACTGTCGGGAATGGTTCTAAAGTTCGCACTACGACTATAGGTAACTATAAATTTCCCACATCCCCTCCCCTTCACTTACAAAATATTCTTGTCTCCCCTCATATTATCCACAACCTTATTTCTTCGCAAGATGACAAGGCAGCAAGAGGACGAAGGCCATCACATCCCATCCTCCGAGAACGTGCCTCAACGTGGGTACACGTCGTTCTGTCCCCCTGCAACTCAGTATATATACCTGCTGTAACCCTCGAAGAAAGGGATCCGAACTCATTCTCTCTAAACTCTCTTGTAAAAGCACCTGTGCATTCTCTTATATTTATAATATTAATCGGGCTACAGATGTTTCCACCTAAAGTCCTACCGGTCATTTGAGTGCTATTACTTTTTTACTTTCTGAATTTAGTAAACGTTCCTAGACCCGATCTAGTATAGTTTACCCGGTTAGGTAATCTAAACCACTTCTAAAAGTCTATGGATCCGTTTGGTACACGGAATTGATGGAATTGGAATTGAATTGGAATTAAAATTCCATGGGATTCAATTCTATAGAAATTGAATTCACCAATTCCAATTCATTTTTTGCACTAACAATTCCAAATCTACATAATTTTTGTGCTACCAAACACTAGAATTGGAATTGAAGTTCTCATTTCTAATTCCATAGTTTGAATTCCGTGTACCAAACAGGGCCTATATTTATTTGTGGTTTATAGCTTTGTTAGGGTATATATTCATGGTTTAAATTAAATTCATTTTTTATGTTTAATTGTTGACAATTTATGAATGATATGTAGAGGTGTCATTCTGGAGAAGTTAAACGCACCAAGACTGCTCAACGAGAGAAAAGAGAACGTGAAGTTATGCAAAAAAGCTTGAAAGAATTGTTTGCTACACAATCAAATGAAGAAATAGAAGAAGAGGAAGAAAGATATCCACGTAGAGATAGTCCTCTACATGGCCAACTGACAATCTCATCTTCTTCCGATGACTACATTTCTCTTTGTCGTTCCAATAGCACTGCTAGTACCCAATCTTTTGTCTTCCCCATGCAAGTCTACTCTCCACATTGCTTGTTTATTAATTTTTCCTTGGGTGTTATTAATTTCACATCCAAAATAGTTATATTTATCATTAAAAAAATTAAACTAACTCTACTAAAAGTTCAAAATTATGATAGTTCTATCTATCAAAATTTATTACTCACTTATTTTAAAATTTAAAACACATGAAACATTAGTTTACTAGAATACCATCATCATCATCATCATCATCTAATTATTTTCTCATTTATTTATTGCAAGCAGATTAAATTCAAATTTGTGTGAAACTCCGATAAAGATCACGCCATGTGAGAAGAGGCTCAACAAGAAGGTATCATATTGGAGAAAGTATTGTTTTGGCTGCTGGATATTTTGAATTACTCTATCTGTATTGAAGTTATTACAATAAATTATGGATAAAATATTAATATGGATGTACAAATTAAAATTAACAACAAAGGTGACAAATTAAAACAGGCACATAAACATATTTCATGTTGTTTTTCAACAAATAAAACATATTTTTTAAATTGAAAAAAAATCACAACATTACACTCATTGTAAGAATTCAATCATGTATGAACTTTCTTTATGGCAATCTCATCGGCTACACTAGGATGAAGCTCGAGCCCAAACATGTAGTGAGTGTAAAGACCACTTCGGGCGCTCCACACCCTCCTTCTACAGAGTACTGATATATTCAGTATACTTCCTATGTTTCTTAAAATATTTCTTTTTTTATTTTTTTATTTACCTCAAAATACTTCCATTTTTTATTAAAAAATCTATGTTACTCTTACTTTTTTATCCTACGTATCATATCATGTTTTTCACTAAAAATCTATCAATTATATTTTACTTTTACTCATTACATCAAAGGCTAAATTGAAAAGTCAATAACAAATATATACTCCTTATTTTTTTCTAAAAGTTAAAACAGAGACCGTTTTATGAAACAGAAGGAGTACAATTTTAGTCTTTTTTTTTGAGAGATCAAATTTTGCTAGTGCATACTAGGAGCAATCATATACTCCATCAGTTCCTAAATTTTTGTCCTCATTACTGTTTGAGGCTTCTCATAACTTTAATTTTATTTTTGTATGTGTTTTCATTAATACATTTAATAAAATAAAATATGCAAGATAACACTTATTTAATAGACCTCTTGATACAATTTTTAGATTTAAAGTTATACTCTTTATTTCTATATTGATTAATAAATAAAATCAATTTAAAATATAAAATTTATAACATTATTCGAAAGAGACAGTAAATGAATTGAGAGACTAAAATAAAACTATCATGTTGTCGTTAATCGACCTGGAGACTTATGGGAAATGCTTGGTTTGTGAAATTCAATAAAAAAATTAAATAGTCTAAAATAATTTTAAAATGAAAATTTAAATCATAAATAATAAATTTATAAAATTTGTGAGCACCCTGTTTGTGAACCTAGCATTGCTGGAGACTTATATCCTTACTGGTCGCCAAACACAACCTTAGCATAAAGACAGAGGAAATTATTACACGTCACTGTCACAGGGATCACATCACCGACAGGGTCAGTGTGTACCTTACATAATACTGCTGACAATGTACTCTTCTTCTCCACAACACTTACCCACTCCCTGGACCCCACCACTCCCCACCCCTATCAATCATGTCAATCCACGTCATCCACTTTGTCTCCTACTGCCACGTGGATTTACGGTTTCATCCTCTCCCTCCTTTCCCTTGGCGTGGGCCCCAGCAGCCGGCCGGCCGGCCGACCACGCAAATTTGCTCGACTTCTTTTCACTTACCCAATACCCGCATGACCAAAATTGACCTTGGACATTTCGTTAATGGGGATATATGTGTTGCTTTGATTAGTTTGAAGGTTTAATTGAGTTAACTATCTTAATTAATCGATCTCATAGAGGTGAGTTTTATTTTTTCCTTTCACTACTTAATTTCGTTAATAATTTGTTTAAATAATTTTTCGATTCTATTGATTCTTCCTTTCTAAAATTATTATTTCACCTTAAACAACGTACAAAATTTATTTCTTTTAAAATTGTTTCTCTACGAATTAGTGCAAAAAATAATCCGGTGAATTCATGAGAAAATGATCCAAGTAGGGTATGTGTATGTAAATATTACACCTACTTGAAAGGAGGGGTTCAAAGAAGCCTTCCGTACAAATAATACAAGTGAAAACTCCTTAAACAAGTGTAAAACACTGTAAAAAATGTCAAAATAGAAGTTGTAAGATTTTTAAGAGCAAAAAATATAAGTTCACACTGTTATTACTACATTATTGTATTCATTACATTGTCAAATTATAACTGTCATACTATTACCGTCACACTACCATCTGCCATCGCCAGCTAATAGAGTGCCACTACGGATTACTGACGGTTGACACTAATCATAATGACATGTTACACTGTCATTAGTATTTCCATTATACTGCCAATGCGTACTCCTAGATCCCACTGTCATTATATTTTTATTTTGGTTCCAAAAATTAGGACTACTATTTTAGTATTTTTATATTTTTTACTCATATTCAGGGAGATTTCTTATTAGACAAATAGCGCTCACACAAGAAATGTTATAATTACACGAGTATCTTTAAATGACGTCTAAAATTCTAATATAAAAGATGTGAAAATAATATTTTTTTCATCAAATAATTAATAAAAATATTCAAAAAACAAAAGTTAACGAGAAGAGGAAAAACATTATGAATATCTTATTTTCTTTTTAAATACTTGTGAAAAAAGAATTTTCAAAAAAAGTTGAAAACCGAAGAAAATGTGACGCAGATGCCCAATTGGTTGTTGCAACAAGGAAGCGTGATCCATCCTACAAAAGGATAATACTCCCTCCGTCCCCAATTTGATTACAAATTGCGGGTTACGGAGTAAAATTTCTTACTTTTTGAAATCATTTTATTTACAAATTGGTATATCAATAAGCTATAAAAATTACATATTAAAAAACTACGTCAAAAGTTCTACAAAACAAGAGGTGACAAGAATATTTTATTTTATCAAATACTTGATGAAATCGCGTAAACAAACAAAAGTTATCGAGAGGAGAGAGAAAAAAAGATTGTAATCTATTTAGGGACGGAGGGAGTAGGAGTTTTGAGGATTCTGATGATGTGCGTTTTGTGATTAGCATTACTAATTATGAAACGTAATTTGCCTATAACAATATAAATTCTCCTTCCCCCGAAAAGAGGATGATCAATGTTCTCTATATTAATTTGAAGGGCAATACACAACTTCGCTTATTTCTATATTCTTATGATTTGAATTATAACGTTCTTATTTTTGATTGAGTGATAAATATCACCTAAACATTGGTGGTTTATCTACACAGCATCATTCTTGCTTCTTTCTTTTATTGGCACTATTTTTAATCAGAACTACATACTCTCCTCTTCCACTCCGCATAACATTACAACTTTAACACGAGGTTATCCACCATACAAGCCTGCAAATTTATAGTACGGATAATTGATAAAACATTTTTTGTTCTAGTTGGTAAAAAGGAACATTATAACTGAATTTACATATTGGAGCAGCAAGGTCAATTATTCATAGAGTATAAATACAACTCCATAACTAATCTCACCTCATCATTAATTAAAACAAACACGAGGATTATAAAAACTGAATTTACACGTAGGGTGGAGCATAATATTATAAATATTTCTCAACTCCTTTTAATATATGTTTTTTTATATTAATTTATTTCAGACTTTTTTTTAAATATTGTGATTTACTAATTACGTAATAAGATGATCGCGTTATAATTAAATTACCCCCAATGCGTTTGACTCCAGTATGTTTGGTCTACGGCTCCCGTGAGATCAAAGAGCTCCGGATCCCCTACCCCACCTCCGGTGTTCCAATCCAGTGTTGCAAGACCCACGTCGCTTACCCTGTTCTGCGAGCTCATGAAATCGATCTGATCCGTCCGATCTGAAATCCACGCCGGGCCCACCATCTTCCCCGGTCCAGGTATGGCCCACTTGGAGCCCGGGTTATTATCCGCTACAAGCGGGTATTGGAACGCCGCCGGTGGAATGTCGTCGTCGAACCCCATCATGTTCGTGAAGATCCCGATGTCCGGGAAGTTTTGGTCGTTGCCGGGGTTGTCCACCGGCGGAGGATCGGAAGCCGGGATTAAGAAGAAGCCAGAGTTCTGATAATTTGAAACAGTTGGCGCGGAGAGGGCGGTCGTCGCACAAGTTGACGCCACTTCGGCGGTGTTGGAGTCGGAGTTGCCGTCGGGGACCGCCGCGGCCGTGCCAGTGAGGCCGGAGCTCTCGCTGCTGGAGCGAGAACTGGGCTTTCTCGCCGGGGCAGAGGAGGGGCTCGGTTTCGGCTTGTTTGAACGCTTGCTCTTCCTGCAGCCGCCTCCGACGGGGACGTTGCGGAGGACGCCGCCTTTTGTCCAGTACCGCCGGCAGCTCTTGCAGAAGTGGCGCGGCTGAGACAGGTTGTAGTTATTGAAGTAGCAAAACTTGGTGTTGAGGGAATCGCAACGGGGGCACTTCAGCGACGGCGGCGTGTGGTGCTGGTTCGGCCGTAGCCTCCTCTCGCCGCCGCCGCCAAAGAACCGCCCGCCTCCGCCTCCGCCGCCGCCGATCGAGTGTATCTCTTGCATTTCGACAACAACGTCCAATTCAATCGCCCTCGACAATACCAAGCTCGCCTCCCAAATCCCTGCCGGCGCCGGCGATAATATTCTCCGGCAAGACTAATCGCCGTTTCTCATGGGATGTGGGAGAGAGTGACAAATATGCTCCACAACCAAACCTGCGGGAGTTACTAAATAAATTCAGCAATAGGAACAAAATAAAAGCAACGAAAGACCGGAATGACGAAACTGCCCTCGAGGTATGACTGCGAAAGCCACGTGATGGGGGGGGGGGAATGACGGGACTGACCCCACGGAAGGTCGAGTCCATTCGCGGCTGCATGTTTTATGTCCGGTAGTGGGGCGGTGGCGGGGGAAGACCGGGATCGCGGCCGTACGATCCGTGGAAGGGACGGGATGATCCGATGATCTCCAGTGGTTAAGGGCAACACGTGTACGGCGTGGAGGGACCGGAGAATGGCGTCCAATGAATCAGTGGGCTTGTCGGGTTGTCGGCCAATGAAAGATGATTATCTATCTGGTTTTTTTATTGTGGAATTGTGGTGTCAGCAACAACTGATGGAAGAGCGTCCACGTCATCCTACCTCCTCTCCCCTCCTTCAAATTTCAATTCGCATATATGCATCATGATCTCCACTTATTCTGTAGGTAGCGTAAATGAAGTGGTCAAATAATGATATAAAAAAAAGCTTGTCATTAGTTCTTTGACTATTAGTCAAAGATAGTAATCACACTATGGGATATTTTATGTTTCTCAACAGTTAAGATTACACTAAAATGGGATACTCCACTTATACAGTATATCATGTCTTATGATAGAATCTTTTTATAAAAGTAAATTAATTTCAATAGTGAAGAATATCAAAATTAGAGCATCATAAATATAAAAGGTTCGAGGGACAAAACTTACTCCACAAATTCAGACATAGAGTTATTAGTTGCTCATGGTAAATTGCATAAATTAATTTCATCACTAGCCATCACCGCCTTTACACGGTCAGATTTTTCCAAAAAATAATTACTCCCTGCGTTCTAAACTGGTCTTCTCAATCTAAAATTGATTTTAATTCAATTTATATCATTATAGGTGTAAAAATAAAAAAAAGTATATATTATTTTAAAATTATATCAAACGTTCTACAAAACAAGATGTGATAGAATATAGTATTTTATCAAAAAATTAAAGAAAATATTTAAAGAAAGTGAATAAAGTTTGACCGTAAATAGTGACTGAGAAAGATCATTTTTGGACAAAAAATAATATTCTTGGTTAAGCGTAGCAATTACGTACTTAAGGTTACAGCAGAGCTGCCAAGCATTGTGGTCGTGATGATTAACTAGTTGCATCTGCCGTACATGATAACAACATTAGACAGACAATTAGAAGCACAGAAGAATGTTAATTACTCCATGATATATCACTGATGAGGTTGTTCCATTTTGACATCCGTTAATTTGTTTCCGGTTGAGTGCAAATTAATTGCCCCCATTGAATTGGGTTGTCCTCCTCCGACTTTCCATTTTTAATTCCTCATTCCCATATTCGTAATCCATTCCGTAATTGCCTAATTAATAATCTAATTAAGGGGGGGCCGTATTGGCTTATCGCTAATTAAAACGGATTACGGATGCCTAATCTATATTTTGCCATAAATATACTCCGTAGAATGCTACCGAGCCTACTTAATACCAAGAAATGAAACCCCTCCCCTGTAACGTTATCCATATAACACACATTTTTGAAAACAATATGTACTTTCTACTTTGGTTCACCTGAATGCAAATTCAGCGTTTAACTTTAACATTTTTAAAAAATTAGCTAACAGCTCCACATATAATATAACTTTAGTATATTTGAATTTAATTTGTATCATTAATTAAAAACCATAAGAAACACGGATTGAAAAAATATATTGTTCTCGATTATATGTCTTTATTATCAAGAATCAAATGGAAGAGATATAGAGTACATTAATGAATAATGCATGCATACCATATATAGAGTATATATAATTAATAATAATAATATATGCTCCCTAGCTATATCATGATGAAGTTGATCGGTAGCATGGGGTGTGTACACTGCATCATACAGTATATATCATGCATATAGTGCCATCCATAATTGTTGAAAGTGATTGAGTGGCGTATGAAGGCGTTTGGATAGGGGTTGCGTTTAAAAACTGCAAATGAGCTTTTATTACAGTGAACTAATATTCGTCGCATTTGTTAATCTCCTTCTACTTATAAATTATGACTTTTGCAGTCTTAAATAAGCCCCAAAATTTCTTTTAAGCAAAGTTAAAAATATCTATTTTCCGCTTTGACTTAAAACTTCTGTTTTTCAACAATCTACCACACTACGTACCAAACACCTTCTATATATGACGCTAAAAGCTATCACGTACTGCCAGATACCCTTTTGAAAATGCTTACACTAATCTCTAACGTTGATGGCAAACGTGACATACATGGAGTATGTTTCTAAAATCTTCCTTTTAAGTACTTCGAAGTATTGAAAAAGCTTTGACTATTTAATTAATTTGCTTCTTTCGTTTCATAACTACAAAGTATTTACTAACTTTTTTATTTGTATTATCTAAAAAAATTGTGGGAGGCATCTACCTCATCCCGATCACAAGGATAGGATTGGTGTAAAAGTTAAAAATAAAAATTTAAAATTTAAAATTAAATCTAAAATTTCATAAAATAATGGATAACATGATTATATTATTTTGTGATATGAATAACAGAAATGATAATAAAGTGATTACTCACTAAAAGAAAACTTAAATTCAGACCAAAAAAATACAACAATTAGAAGTGACATGAATTTCTCCAATATTATTGGGTGTGGCTAGCTAGGCTGAGATTTTGTTTGAGATTAACGTTAGTATTTTGGATAAAATTTTAATAATGTAATATAAGCTGTGTAAGTTAATTCTTAAAACGCTAACGCTAAACATTATCACAATATCACTGAATAATTTTTTCAAACGCTAATCTCTAATATTGGTGTCAAACGAGACCTAATAGGAGGAGTAAGGGCACAATCACATGGAGGTTGTTCTCTTGTGGGGACTGTATGATAAGGCCGGCCTTCGGGTACTTGTCCACATCGTTTCATCTCCTACTCCACTATTATCTATGGGCCATACCCTACACTCCTTAGTTAGGGCACCTACTATCTACCATGATAAAAGTGTTTTTTATGACCATGCTACACACCCCCACCTTTGCTACCAACTTTGCTTCCACCCACTTTTCTATACATATTTATCTCTATGCATTCTCCACCCACCCTCTAATTTTAATTTTCTTGCCTCCCTACCACATGTTTATGTAGGGGCATGGTTGGTAGCAAGGATGGGGGTTTTTAGCATTTTCCTTTTTTTTATGGGTGGATAATGATAAAAATCTTTGATACCATGATTTTCTAAACTTTAATCAGAATTACGGAGTATATACTCCCTAAATCTCGATATGGATCACACTTTCTCAGTGACGTGCAAATAATCTGTGTTTTTAAAATTTATTTATTTGTATTCAACAAATTAGCAAAAAAATAAAACATAAAATACATAGTCTTTTCGTCTCTAAAAGATTATCACAATTTGACTTTTTTCATCAAACTGTAGTATCTTTTAACCGTGAATTTTGGAAGAGTATATTTTTTTATAATATAAATTAAGTAAAATTGGGTTAAATATATTTTTGAAATAGCATATTTTTATAATATTTAATTTATAGTCAAAAGATGACATAATTTGACCAAAAAGGTCAAACTGTGACATTTTTAGGGAGAGAAAGTATATTTAATACTCCCTCCGTCCCCAATTTGATTACAAATTGCGGGTTACAGAATAAAATTTCTTACCTTTTGAAATCATTTTATTTACAAATTGATATATTAATAAGATATAAAAATTACATATTAAAAAACTACGTCAAAAGTTCTACAAAACAAGAGGTGACAAGATTATTTTATTTTATCAAATACTTAATGAAGTCGCATAAATAAACAAAAGTTATCGAGAAGAGAGAGAAAAAACATTGTAATCTATTTAGGGACGGAGAGAGTATTACGTTAATAGTTTCATAAATTCCAAAAGATATTAAAAAGTAATCCCTTTGTCCATGGTTTCAAGTTAAATTTTTGTAGTTGCTTTTAAGAGTTAAATGTAGAGGTTTACTAAAATATTTTTAATGAGAGTGGATTGATTATATTAAAAAAAAATTGGTGAGATATAATATAATAAGGTAAGTACGTGTAACTGTGGTATTTTAAATACTAGTATTTTGACCCGTGCTATGCACGGGATTAAATTATTTTTTTGGAACGAATTTGTAATTTTTCTTTACAGCAACATTTTTCAAAAATCGAACAAAATAAAAGATTGAACATAAAAGTTAAAATAATGATAAAGCATATAACATTTGCTAATGATAATTTTACTACATACATTTGAAAATTAATATGTCAAACTTTTAGCTAAATTAAAATAATTTGGAAATTTTTGAGGTATACAATAATTTTGTATAATGTTATAACTTATAACACCTTGGTTNTTATTTTATGATTACTCCCTCCGTCCCTAAATGGATTACAATTTTTTTTCTCTCCTCTCGATAACTTTTGTTTGTTTACACGATTTCATTAAGTATTTGATAAAATAAAATATTCTTGTCATCTCTTGTTTCGTAGAACTTTTGACGTAGTTTTTTAATCTATAATTTTTATACCTTATTGATATACCAATTTGTAAATAAAATGATTTCAAAAAATAGGAAATTTTACTATGTAACCCGCAATTTGTAATCAAATTGGGGACGGAGGTAGTATTTTTTTGTAAAATTAGAATTATACATTAGAATAAATATTTAATTTAGATATACATTAAAAAGAAATTATATTTAGATAATCAATATATAGAAGAGATAGTATTTTTATTAAAACATATCATCCTTATAAAAGATCAAAAGTTTAGAAACTCAAATTACAAGTAGCAATAAAAATATATTTTAAAAGTAGAATAAGATTGACATTGTCAATGTATTTTAAAACTAATTTTTCCAACGTCTAATAATTAAGGATTACTTTCTCGGTTTTTTTTATTTAACCTATTTCTAAAGTTTATTCTTTTTCATTTTTAAGAACAACAACAACAACAACAACAACAACAACAACAACAACAACAACAACAACAATAATAATAATAGTAATAATAATCAAAATAATAATAATAATAATAATAATAAGTGTAATAATAATAATAATAATAATAATTCTTGATGAGATCTGATTTTAATAAGTCCTGATTGGATCTGATCTCATCTGATTGGATCTGATCTGATCTGATCTGATTGGATCTGATCTGATCTGATTGGATCTGATCTGATCTGATTCGATCTGATCTGATCTGATCTGGTCTGATCTGATCTGATCTGATTTTAATAAGAATAAGAAAAAATAAGTTGAACGGAACGGGGCCTAAAGGCATCTAAAAACAAATACTTTTAACTCTACTTTTATTGTCACTTGTGAGAGATCAATTTGTATAACATCAATATTATATTAACCATTAGCGAATGCTGACTTGATAAAATATAATCTTATAAATGACAATATTAGGCCTTAATTTTTGATTATAATCATAACGAACCATAAATTTTTAAAAATTGTATTTTTTGAAACTTCAAGGGCAATCCTATATGAAATGAACATATGATTCACTTAGGTTGTGTAACCTTCTCTACGACTTTGTTTCTAATATTAGAATTGCGCTGAAGAATTTTTTTTGCAATTTAACCTTATATTATTACATAATTCAAATGGTTAGTCAGTGTTCCCAAATAACATAATGAGTACATTTTTCTTCTAATTAAAATTATTTTGTGGCCTAAGATTCCTAAATATTTATTCTCATTCATGAATTCAACTTTTATATAACTGCCTTTGATGAGTAAAAAAAAAAGATCCCCCCCCCCACTCTCACATTAGTTTAGATTAGAAAAAAATGATTCATCTATCCGCATTAATATAATTCTTCTCTCTTGTATTGATTTTTAGAAAATTTTATTTTTTACCCCCTTGTATTAAAAAAAAGTGGAAAGTCGCGCTTATAATTTAAAAACTATGATTCTTTTATCCCGCATCTCCATATTAATTTTGATTAGCGAAATAAATACTCTCCCGCATCAAGATGATTCTCCTCACTCACATTGATTAAAAAATAATATGTATGATTATTCTCTTCTTGCATTATTCAAAAAACAAAATCTTTCATTAACGATACTATGATTCCAAAAAATCAATTTAAAATATCATTGAAAATCCAATTATTATACTCCCTTTGCATTAGTTCAAAAAAATAAATATGAAAATAAAAGTATTGGTAATCTTATGATTCTAAATAAAAATTAAAAAAAACATTTATAGTTTTTTATAAATACATTTATTTTAATATTTGATTGTTTAAAAAAAACTCTAGTCATTTTTAGTATTTTAATACAAAGATTAAGATATATATATTTTTGGTTTTTTATTGTAAATAATAAAAACTACCTTCATTTAAGCATGTTATAAACAAATATGAATTTTTAGACGTTAAGAAAAAATCTTTTATTAAGGAAGGATATTTTATTTATTCAATAAAAATTTTATTATAAATGAATTGAAAAAATATAAAATTATAAAATATATTCTAATTAAAGCGATGACCTTTATTCCATAATTAAATTAACTCAATAATGCTAAAATCGTAAAGAATGTTTGTCTAAACATAATATGTCGTGGCGACACACTTGTTGTTGAATTGTACTCTATTTTTCAATTAAAAATATCATATCATAATAGATAATTAAAAACAATAAAATTTAATTTTAAACCATAAATAATTGTCCATTTTAAGTTAGTAAGTCACATGTTACCCGAGTCTCATTTTGTACATAAAGGGAAAGATAAAAATTGTATATTTTTCCTAAATGTTTTGTGTTGATTATATTTATATATTTGGCTAATCTAAAAATATTCTGTTTGTATGAAAATAGTTTTAAACATAAACTTATCATTATTAAAATTTTACTCTTTTCTTTAAAAAAAATTTACTTTTTTAAATCTCCACTAAGTTAAAATTTACACTGAAAAAAAATATATTGTAAATTAACTAATAATCTATTTCTGTTCAATTTTTTCTTTTTTCTAAAAATTATTTTCAAGCTCGACAATAAATATTTTGATCTAGTTTTAAATACGGAGTATTATATTAAATGTATGTGAGATTGATATAGAGGTGAAGTGAGTATCTAATATATCATTATATGTTATGTTGTGACTTGTGAATAAAGAGAAACTTTTATTAATTTTGAGGTCAGGTGTCAATATAAGTTTTGAAGGAATTGAAGGAAAGTTTTATAGCATTGTAGCCCTTATTGTCATAATATGGCAAGTTTCGTAGGGAGAAGCAATTGAAGGAAAGTTCCAATCACATCTTCGTTGATATCTCGCAGTGGAGCCGTTCGAAGATGATTATCGTAGGAAGGTGCAATCGAAGGAAAGTTCCACATGTTCACTGATATCTCGTTTCCTTCTTGCGTTGAGACTTGCGGATGAAAGCCACAGTCTCACAAATAGAGTCGCCCAAATAAATAAATCATTATCCAACCCGTTTGAAATATTGAGGAAGTCCATTTTGATGACATGGCATGAAGTGTCAAAAAAATCCCAGTCAGCTTGCCAAATGTCGCGATTCTAAGAGTTCAACTCTCCTTTTTTATATATACTAGTATTCTGACCCGTGCCATGCACGGGGTCGAAAGAAATTTATGTCGATTCTGAATTATTTAAATGAATTTTTTTTTCGGAATAAAGAAAAATATATTGCTCACATGATTTTTAATACTACAAATGAAAAAGGCCAAAGTAAAATAAATAATATTTTAGGAATAGAATGTAGAGTTAACAATGTTTATTTTAATACCAAATTTTCTGAAAGACTTCAGGGTATACAACATTTTTGGTATGGTTGCAAGGGTTTCCATTGTCATCTAGAACTAATATTTTTAATCTTGTCTTTGTCTTCACTCGTGAAACAGCAACATATAGTTAACCATGTGTGAACACTGACTTGGTTAAAACTAATTCCACAAATGACAATGTTTGACCTTGACTTTTGTTGATAGTCATAGCAAAACATAAGGCGATCGAGAATTGTCTTCTTTGGAACTTCAAGGGTAGCCCTGGATCAGATGGTACCAAATTCATTCTATGGATGTAAACTTTTTCCGCGACTCGATTTTCT
>OOIL02001545.1:519589-530697 GCA_900332095.2 Cuscuta campestris | reverse complement strand
GCGAGTGCAGGAGAAAGGTGCGTGGGAATCGGACGGAGAGGCTACAGATATGTGGACGCGGACTGCTAACTGCATCAGGGAAACAGCCAGGGAAGTGTTAGGTGTGAGCTCTGGCTCTGGGAGTAGGCGTCAGGGTGATTGGTGGTGGAGCGATTCAGTCCGAAGTAAGGTGGAAGCTAAGAAGGTGGCATATTTGAGGTACATGGGCTGCAATGTTGAGGAGGAAAGAACGGCGTTACGAGTGGAGTACAAGAAGGCACGTAAAGAAGCCAAGTTAGAGGTTACGAGGGCAAAGAATGCCACTTTTGAACGCCTCTACAAGGATATTGAGGAGAAAGGTGGTGTTAATACACTGTTCCGGCTTGCTAAGGTGCGTGAGAGGAAGGCCCGAGATCTGGACCACGTAAGATGTGTGAAGGGGAGCGATGGTAGAGTGTTAGTTGAGACTGCCAAAGTGGCTAAGCGCTGGGGGGAGTACTTTTGTGAACTCTTAAATGCGGGAGGAGACCATATGCTAGTTCTTGATGAGCTGGGGCAGTCCGGGGCGTCTCGGGTGTATTGTCGACGCATTTGCCTGAGAGAGGTGGCTCGGGCTCTCCGAGGGATGCGTAGTGGGAGAGCTTTGGGGCCAGATGAGATTCCGGTGGAGTTTTGGAAGCATGCGGGCCGTGGTGCGTGGGTTTGGTTAACCAAACTCTTCAATGTTATCTTTCGCACAACAAGGATGCCTGATGAGTGGAGGGAGAGTCTCTTGGTCCCCTTGTTTAAAGGTAAAGGTGACATTCAGAGCTGCGAGAATTACAGAGGCATCAAACTCCTTAGCCACACCATGAAGGTTTGGGAGCGAGTCATTGAGTATAGGGTGCGGAAAGGGGTATGCATCTCTGAGAACCAGTTTGGTTTCATGCCTGGCAGATCGACTACAGAGGCCATTCACCTCGTGAGGAGGTTAATGGAAGAGTATAGGGCTAGGAAGAAGGACCTTCATATGGTGTTTATTGATCTTGAGAAGGCGTACGATAGGGTGCCAAGGGAGGTCGTATGGAGGTGCCTAGAGACGAGAAGAGTTCCCATCGCGTACACTCGCGCGATCAAGGATATGTATGATGGGGCTATGACTAGGGTAAGGACCTCCGGGGGCGACTCTGAGTCATTCTCAGTAGGGATGGGGTTGCACTAGGGGTCTGCCCTTAGCCCTTTTTTGTTCGCCTTGGTGATGGACGTCCTAACTCAAGGTGTTCAAGAAGGGGTCCCATGGTGCATGCTTTTCGCGGATGATATCGTGCTTATCGACGACACACGTGAGGGACTAAGCGATAAGTTGGAACGATGGCGCCTTGCCCTTGAGACTAAAGGATTCAGAATAAGTAGGAACAAGACTAAATACATGGAATGTCGTTTCAGCGGCCGGGAAACAGAATCAGAAGTGGAAGTTAGGATTGACTCTCACGTAGTACCTAAGGTAGACAGGTTCCGTTATCTTGGCTCTGTAATCCAGGCGGATGGGGAGTTAGACGGGGATGTTGGACATCGTGTTGGAGTGGCTTGGGCCAAATGGCGGTTGGCCTCAGGGGTGTTGTGTGACCCGAAGATTTTACCCATGATGAAAGGTAAGTTCTACCGATCTGTAGTCAGACCTGCTATGTTATACGGGGCAGAGTGTTGGGCGGTTAAGAAGACTCATGTGCGTCGTCTGCATGCGGCGGAGATGCGGATGTTACGATGGATGTGTGGGAAGACAAGGTTGGATAGGATTTCGAACAAAGTTATTCGACGTCAGGTAGGCATGGCGCCGGTGGAAAATAAGTTGCGGGAAGCGAGGTTGAGATGGGTTGGGCATGTGAGACGACGGGATGCTGATGCCCCTGTACGGAGGTGCGAGAGGATCACGGTTATCGGGGGAAGTAGGGGAAGGGGTAGACCTAGGAAAAATTGGAAGGAGGTGATTAGGTAGGATTTAGGACTTCTCACCCTGACTGAGGATATGGCTTTAGATAGGAACCTTTGGTGGACTAGGATTAAAGTAGCTGGTTAGGAGCTCGGTGCTGCAGATGTTTTTTGTAGTGTGTTGTGTTTGATTGGAATCTTCTACTTTTGCTTGCTGGACTTTCATTTCATTGTACTTGGTGCTTTATCCTGTTATATCCTGTTATATCTTGTTGCCCTGTTATATTGTGTTCCCTACCATATTTTTTGTGCAGGTTGAGCCGGGGGTCTCTTGGAAACAGCCTCCCTACTTCCGAGTAGGGGCAAGGTCTGTGTACACACACCCTCTCCAGACCCTACTGTAGTGGGATTCAACTGGTTTGTTGTTGTTTTGTAATAAACATTGACAATATTGGGCCCTACAAGTTTGGCAGCCCATTCTCAGATTTCGTTAATCGTAACTCGGGTCACGATTGATGGTGGACCTTCTTCACCAGAATGGCTCACTATGGTTCCTAGCTCACACGGTTTGATTTTAGAGCATGTATATACCCCAAACATATATGCAATGAAATAAATATGTGAAATGGGTATTCTTTAATTTATAAATGAGTATGTCTCACATATAGAATAAAAATCAAACATACAAATGTATTCCGTCCGTTCCAAAAAAAATGTCACAGTTACTATTTCGGTCTCTCGACAACTCTTGTTTGTTTGCTCATTTTGGTTAACCATTTGATAGAATAAAATATTCTTGTGCCATCTTATTTTGTAGAATTTTTGATGTACTTTTGAACGATGTAAATTTTACTTTTTATTCTTTTATCAATTTGTAAATAAAATAATTTTTAAAGATATGATATTCTCCACGTTCTTGTAAAGTTGTACTTCCTCCGTCCCACTATATTTGTCTACTTTCATTTTTGCACACCATCCAATACACTTCTTTAATCCATTTTATCTTGTAATTTGTATATTAAAAAATTATAAAAATTATATATTAATAATCTATATGTTAAGACAAATCAAACAAGATCACACATGACTATATTTAGGCTTACACATTGAGAGAATTTGATGAGTCAAAGTGCTTAAATGAACAGTTCCAAAAGTCAAAAGTGGACGAATATAGCGGGACGGAGGGAGTATTAAAGAGGCATGGTAATTAATAAAGTCTCGGAAGAACCAACTTGCTTCCTAACACATGCTACAGGTGTGCCAACTCATTATTAGCGAGTGATAAATAAATTTAAAACTAAAATCTTTGCCGCAAAATGATTGAAAACGCTTAAGTCGTGAATTATAAAATTAAAGTTAAACCAACTTCTATCGAAAAATAAAAAAAGAATCAACCATTTTTTTTGCAATCAATATCCACAATGGTCTACAGTAAATTAACTTGTATACTTCACCTAAGTTAGTCTCTTTTACTACAATCGTCTTTGCGCTTCCCTATCACTAAATCTTTCCCTACATAAGAGAACCAATAGTATATATGTTGAAACATTTAATCTTCATTCAACACAATTGTGTTTCCCTAATGCATGACTCAGAAACCATAAGATTATTTTCATTTTTTTTAAATTGTCGACAACAATGTTTTTAAAACCCAATTGTCAACGATTCCAAAATTTTCATTATGATTTGTCAATATGTCATATAGTCAAAAGAACATGCTTTGTATTATTTTTCAGCATCTTTGCTCCGTGTCTAGGAGCTCTTTTGAGACCAACATAAGCAAGACACTTTTTGGTTTTTTTTTTTGCTAAAGTTGCTAACCAAGCAACACAAGTATTTCAAATATTTAATTTACATTAGAAAATACTACACAAACACACACATATAATCTCACTTTTCATTTTGTCTATAACTTTGTTTGGCAATCTAAGGCCATGTTCTCTTCACCGGCCTGATTTAAATAATTTTATTTTAATTGAAATAAGTTTTGATCTGATATGAATGTAATTATATTTAAATCTGCTTCTGATCTTATTTGATCTTATCTGATTCTGATTCGAATAAAAAAGTAATAAATAATAAGAATACGTTGAAGAAAACATTACCTAAGTCATTGGATAATACTATGTACTTGTTTAAGAAACATTTACACTAAATAGCACTGAAACTTAAGTCATTCTTCTAAATAACACTTATATTTTTTTATTTCATAAATATCACTTCATAATGTCCATAATGTCCAGTGATGACGAATATTTACTTGAATAATGACTAATGGATAATGACTAAAAGTGCTACATTGGGGAAAAAAATACATGTGATGCTATTTAGGAAAAGCTATTAGTATGTTTTAGTGCTAGTTATTTTGAAAGGATGATTGATCTAAAGATCAATTTTGCCAATTACAAGTTTGAAAATAATTGCTTTTAGATAAAAGTATCTTAAAGAGTGCGTCTTTAATTATGTAAACTAGTATTTTGGTAATTACGGAGTATTACTTTTAGGAAAATTTTACGTCAATGATCCCAAGTTTGGAGATTTTAATGAATAATTCAAATTTTATACTCCGTATTATGGAGAACTCCCTTGCTACGAGTAAAAAATTATAAAAATAACAAAATAGATTCATAAGTTTTTTAAAACTAAAATTGGAGTTCAAACTATCATTATTACACTACTACATTGTAACTGTCACATTATCACCGCCATGTTGCCATCCGTTGCCGCCACACACTAGAGTGTAACCGCGGATCGCTGATGATTGATTGATCACATTGATATATTACACTATCATCATTTTTCATCACACTGCTAACACGGACTCTTATATCACACTGCCATTACACTCCTATTTTGGTCTTTAAAGACGTAGGACTCATATTTTAGTAATTTCATACTTTTTTTTAATTTACTCCTATGTAGAGAGTTTTCTTTTTATACTTTGTATGTTAAGGCCATGTTCTTTTGGGTTAGAATTCCAGAATTAGATAGATTTTCAAAAAATTGGAAGGAGTTAGAAAAAATTGGAAGGAGTTGGAAAATGTTGGAAGAACTAAAGTGTTAAAAAGTTACTCAATTAAATGATCACCCAACTAAAAATGTAACAAAACTCTAATCTTCGATAAAAAAGAATTCATCCTTGTGCGTGTTTGATGTGATATGTTATAAATTTGGATGCATAATGTTATTGTATATTCATCATATATAAATATACATGTTGTTGAAAGAAATTAAATTGGAAGGAGTTAGAAGAAATAAGAGGAAATAAGGAGCTAAAAGTGAATTTTTCTAACCCAAAAGAACATGAGCTAAGAATAATATTCCAAGTACGAACGTTACATCCATCTCACAACAATAACGATTCACATTTTAATTTTAGTAACGTTTTGTTAATTTTCTTAAAATTGTAATCCCAAAAGTGTGTAAATTGAAAATTGACATTAATAATTATGATCTTGGGCTGCAGCTGACCAAAAATATTTTAAGCTAATTTTTTTAAATGATGCATGTTTGCATCATTTAAAAAATTGATAATGGAAACTTTGAATTAAAGGCACACAATGTGTCACACTGATTTTTACATTGAATAATCATTATTTTTATGAGTAATATTTTATACGGAGTATATAGGCATAAACTCTTACACTTTTTAATTAGTCTACTAATTTTTATTATTTCACCATTTTAAAATAATGGAGTATTTTTTTTAATATTCATAGTTATTCTACTAGCTCCATTTAAAAAGGAGTTATATAAACTTTACTCCGTACTATTTTTAATAAACAAGGTTTTGTTAATTAAACTTTGTAAATTCTTCACTACTTTCATTTTATTACTTTAAAAAACATTTACGAGTATATAAATCTTAGTACATGTGTATCTTCATTTGAACTACATTATTTATTTCAAATTTTGTACATTTTGGCAAGTTTTATTGTCTACTCCGGTAAAGTTTTTCAACATACTACTACGTACAAAGTATAATTTATTAATGTCCTTACTTTAAGTTTTTATTAAAAAAAAGCATGTTAAACTTTCTATAGAGGGTACATAATCATTCGGTAAAACAATATCAATGGTATCTTAGCTTGATTTATTGTTTAACACCCCTATTTATCTGATATTGTCCGACAATATCATAGCATGACTCGAGACATTTACGATGTTCCGTTCGAAAAATTGATAGTTTATACCTCTCTTAACCACCCCTGACAAACCCCTGCCATGACTCGAACCAACCTCCCCCCCCTCTCTCTTCAATTGCACCCTCCAAATTTCGACTTCAATGTCAAAATAAACTTGAAGGGGGTGGGGGTGGGTTCATGTTGGGACGGGATGGAGGGATTTGCTGGAAGAATTAAAGAGGGTAGAAATCGTCAACTCTACGAGTGAAGCACCGTACCAAAGGATTCTAGATCAGCTCATGACATTGACTATCAATGTCATGAGAACTGCCTCATTTTATAGTGGGTAGTGACAAATGTTGGAGGAAGTATAACTTTAATTATTTTATTGTTTTCATTAAAATTAGACTTCCCAATCTAGTTTTTTAAAATCACAAATATTATTGGTGGTGGGAGCATGGAGGATTTAACAATTTGCTCATGGAGTCATGGAGAGACAGTCGTGTTACTCGTGTATGGGCCTCCCTATCTTGTAACGGAGTACCTTGTTAATTAGGTTACTTCATTAGGCCCCACGGTATGTATGGATGCCCACATCTCTATTATCCTTCCTTACTTCTAATATTGGTGGAAGGCTCCCCATATCCGCACTCGATCGTCACTCTAATAAATTCCTTCATCTAAGTGTCATCCCACATCGGAAGTTTAAGAAAAAATAATCGATATATAAGCTTTTGAGTTGAACTAATTAATCGATTGAATTCAATTTTTTAATGTGGTTCAACCCAAGTGTTTTATTACCCAATCTAGTTGTTATTACCTCATCCTAAATTCTATTACTTCGATACGACATATTGCTTAAGTCGGAGTTTCTCTGTTGGAAATTCATTGAATGAGTTAACGCGCTTTAGAAGCTCACCAAATCTCGTTGGGCCCTCGGTGCCGAAATATGATGACTCATCATTCTTCTATTGATCTCCCCCCACGCCCTATGCAATGTAATTGAGTTTTCATCGTCCGAAACCGTCATCAGTCGGTAAATGGGTAACGTGCATCCGATGGCCCATGGCTATGGTCTCCTGAATTGAATATTTTGGACCTTTTGGGCCTTTGCACTTGTAATATTTTCTCAAAGTGTATTTTATATTCAACGTAGGGTATTAGTAATGAATATAATACCCTACGTACAATTTCTATTCATCACCCTCCTCACCCCACACCGTGTCACTTTATATTCTATGAGTTCGGTTGGATCAAAGTGTCTTCTCGGAGATGAGGCTCAACCTTTTTTTTCTTATACACTATGAGTTAAATTAAATGGACGTGTTAATTAATGAAAAATACAAATGGTTTAGCATTTAATTAGTACGTTGCCAATTGCCAATTTAAATTCTTCAGGTTCCCTCTTAGCTATGCAGCCAACGTGATAATAAATGCCATTCATCATTAATATGTTATACCAGCCACTGATCAAAATATTACGAGTACGTATTATACTTTAAACTAAGAATATATTCTTTTCAATGTATTCATATTTTTGTTATTTTTTATTGAAATCAAATTAAATTAAAAAGAACTTTAAATATAATTACAATTAAATCAAATGAAATCAAATATATCTTTAATAAAACTAGATCAAATTCAATCAGATTAGACGAAGTTCTCATACTCCGGGGTGAAGTACAATTTTTATTAAGCTAGTGTGTTTGGTTAGATGAAAAAACATTTTTTAAAAAAAAATCAATAATAACTTCTTACGTTTGTAACATTGATTGGAAAATATTTTAAAAGAAAAATAATTTCTTCCAACAAAGGAAAAATTATTTTCGTTTACTTCGAATAAAAATTCTTACTCCCTCTCATGTCGTTGCCCACACTCCACCGCCCATCCCTACCCACCAGTCTACCCCGCGACACCTCCCCCCTCCCGTCCACCCACTACAGCTCCCCACCTCCAGCACCAGTCATCGCGCTCCACCGTCCACGGCACTCGCCAACATCCCCTCTCCTCGAACCATAAGATATCATGTGTATAGTCTTTGTTTAAGAAAATTACTCACATTCCTTAATCAGTATTTTGGGACAATATGTGAGAAAAATTGATTTAATTTGATAACAATTGGTCATATTGAATAATGAAAGATACATCTCTACATATACGAATTATAAGTAAGAATTCTAATCTAAGTAGAAGATATTTACACTAACAATACCGGCCATAAAAAAGTAATGTAATAAGAAAGGTAATAAATAATATTCTATTTCCTAATACATCTATTATTTCTAATAAAAATGTTTGGTCTTATTTGACTAAAATTAAAGACTAATTATGTAATAATTTCCAAAAAGTTGAAAACCACAAATGTAATATTTTTTAATTGAGAACTAAATATGAAAACTCACTTGCTATAAGGGTTCATTAATGAAATTTACTCATTTTAAATAATCTAAAACATCTTTTTAAATACCAATTTTAAAAAATTAAGAATGGAAACCACTTTTTATTTCTACAAAATAATAGAAAATGTAAAGGGAAAATAATTTTCTTAGGAATGATTTTTATCTGAAAAATAATTTACTCCGAAAATTTTCCTCAGAGCTGAACGAAGGCAACTGTAGTACTCTAAACTTTTTTTGTGTAAATCATGATGTTCTGGATCTTTTCCTGCTCGTCTCGCAAAGGGGTGTAAACGGATATTAATCGGATCGGATGTGCCATTACCAAATCCATATCCATTTATTTTTGTCGTATATCGAATTCGGATACGGATCTTGACGGATACTGAAAATCAAAACCGTATCCGCATCCGTCGGATATCGGATATATCCGTATCCGTTTGTGTTACAGCACATCCCACATCGGAAAATTTAAGAGTAAAATAATCGGTATATAAGCTCTAGAGTTGAACTAAATAATCGATTGGATTCAATCTTTTAATGTGGTTCAACCCAATTGTCTGCCTAATCTAGTTGTCCACGCCCATCCTAAATTTTATCATGGTATCAGAGCAGGTTTTGGCCCACCTCGTTTGTCAAGGTGTCCGTCTAGACGTTCATTTCTAGCGGCCTGTTAGTCTTTAGCCCAGTTGTCCGTATGAAGTATGTACATAACGGCCTGTGGCACGTTTAACACGATTGCTCGTCTGAAAGTCCATACCCAGCAGCTTGTGGTCCTTTAGGTGTTGGCGCTCAAAAAAAATTTCAAGGGAATGAGAGTTCATTTGCAAGTGGTCAACCGGTTAGATTCAAAATGACCCGGTTGTCCACTTGAGGGGAAGTGTTAGAGTACATCCCACATCAGAAAATCCAAGAGTAAAATAATCGGTATATAAGCTTTAGAGTTGAACTAACTAATCGATTGGATTCAATCTTTTAATGTGGTTCAACCCAATTGTCTGCCTAATCCAGTTGTCTACGCCCATCCTAAATTTTATCTCCAATTTTTATAATCAAATTAAATAATACTTTAATTTTAAATTTGATTAAAGCCAAACTATTATTAAATCAACTATAATTTATTATGGGATAATTATTTTCTTTGTTTTCATGATTTGTGATATTCTACGACAACTTCATATAATAAAAAGATATACACAGCACATATATATACACATATTTTTATACGTCTTTACATTTTTTATGTGACTATACATTTATTTTGTATTTAAAAATATCTTATATTTTGAAATATTAATAGAGAAACAAAATATAAACATAAAAAAAATAGGAAAAACTATATATAACGGATCGAATATTCGGATAAACGGTTATTTAAACGAATGCATATTCGGATCGGATTTTAAACGAATCAGATATACAATTACCAAATTCGTATCCGTTTAGTAATCGAATACGAATAATATCCATTCAAAACGGATGCGGATATTTCCTCTTTAAACGGATACGAATGCGAACCGTAATCGGATTTTCGAGTATCCGCTGAGAGCCTTAGTCTCGCAATTCGAATCCACCCGACTAATCCCCGTTCACTCGAGGACGCAAGAGAAGTAGAGAACTTGCCCAAATGAAATTGTCACATGTGGGAATCGAATTTGGATTCTCCTCCCCACAAAGAAATTTCTTTGCCGGCTTCCCCCCTTTGCCTTAGTACTCTGTATTTAATTCATAAAAACAAATAATCCGTGGATGAGATAAGTAAAAAAGGACAAGACGACAACACAAAACTATCTGTCTTAGATGTCACATTTTGCTTACCTGGCTTCATCCCCTAAAAAATAGATTCACATTATTTTAAGTTTGAAAGCTAAGCAGAGCCACTTGAGCTTTGAGACGCCGTCCTTTATCTTCCAAGAAAATTTCCAAACGCGGATTGGTTCTCATCTCTTTATCCCCTGCCCCTCTCTCTCTCTCTCTCTCTCTCTCTGCGCCATTATCTCTCACTCCAAGAAACGATAGCTTTCCAGAAACTGCGGGCACAAAGCAGAATTGAAAGAAAAACCCAAAAAAGATCCAATCTTTAAATCAAGAATCCCCAGAGAAGCAGGGGGCGCAGGAGGGGGAAAATGGCTGCTTCAAAGAAGCAGCAGTCTTATATATCTGTGGCGTCGGACATGGCCAACTCTCATCTTCAAGCTCTGGTCCTCCTCTCTCCCAGGAAGAGGCATACCCGAAGCCATACCCACCCAAAGTTCAGATTTTTGCTCTACAATCCCAGGGTTTGGGTGTTTCTGCTGTTCCTGTTTGGTTTCTTTGGGATGGTTCTGAAGGTTTTCCTCAGTTCTGGTACTTTCTTGCCCGTCTCCCGGGCGTACCCGTGTCTGGGTATTCAAGAAAAGGGCGATTTTGTGGGTTCTCAGGCTGGAACTGTGGTGGATGGGGACGGGGAAAGCGAGTTCTGGAAGCAGCCTGATGGGTTAGGGTATCGGCCGTGTTTGGATTTCAGTAGGGAGTATTTGAAGCAAAGCGGTGAGATCGCGAGGGACCGGACGAAGTATCTCATCGCAGTGGTTTCCGGGGGAATGAATCAGCAGAGGAATCAGATTGTGGATGCTGTGGTGATTGCCAGGATTCTTGGAGCTGCTCTGGTTGTTCCCATCCTGCAAGTCAATGTTATTTGGGGTGATGAAAGGTTTGTGG
>OOIL02001545.1:420653-507478 GCA_900332095.2 Cuscuta campestris | reverse complement strand
GCCCATATCTGTAAAGCGAAATGGAATCCAGGGAAATTGAACCTTGGTTTCTTGCTTGTATTCATAATACAACAGCATTTCCGAACATTCTCTACAAGATCTTTCCACACATCTTCTCCCCATGGATACTCATTAAACTTGGATAAATCATCGACCAAGTGGAGATACAGTCCAGGGAGTTTAATACTTGGCTGGTTACCAATTATACAGGTCCCTAACATGTATAGGAGTCCCAACTTCACTGCATCTAAAGCTTCTCTATTTTTATTTTTCTTGACTCTCTCAAATTCAATCTTCACATCCTCTCTTGTCACATTCATTTGACCATTGAAATATCTTTTACTTATGTCACTTGGTTCTGTATAATTCTCCATTTTTTCACTGCTCCTCACAAACCTAAAACCACTCACCTCTTGGAAGTCTTTCTTTGTGAATTTGATTAGTCTGCTACAAATGGAAAATGATATTTCTTCAGAGGCGTGCAGTCTGTCCATCGGCTCCACATGGTTGAGTGTGAGAAGAATCATAAGTTGGCCATTAACACATTTCAATTCTCCAATGTCAACCAATATCCAAAGGCAGTCTTTCGAAATTCACTTAGTTCGTCTTTTGAAAGCATTTCTTTCAACTTCTTAACCCCATTACCAACATTGCAGTATGAATTGATTTTAGCTTCAGTTTTTGTATCCAGTAGGTTCGGCTTACATAGGCGTTTATAGACCTGTCACATTAAACAAAATTCTGTTCACTTCATTTCCAAAACACAATACAAATTGCATTAGAAAGTATTTTACGTTTTCATTCAAATGCCTTAGAGGACATTAATACACCAATTTCAATGCACAGTAACATCCGCTTGACTTTATGCTCCTCTTAAGCAATCAAAATTTTATGGCCCAATCAAAAATGTCATTATATTCATTTTAAGACTTAACAGGACATTCATTAACTAACCAAAGACACTGTCTCATCATCCACAAATATCATTATATTCATTCAAATGCCTAACAGGCATTAATACGCCAACGGAACACATAGTCTCATATTTTGTATTAATCCAGGTAGACATTATCAGACATTATTCTTATTAATAGACATTAGTAGACAGTAATACGCTAACAGAACACATATTCTCATAATTTGTAATAATTCAGGTAGACATTATTAGACATTATCAGACTTTTCCTATTACACACAACCACAATTGAATTGTTCAAAGCACAAATTCATCTGCTGGATTTATGATTCTCTCAAGCCTTCAAAACTTATATCTCAATGAAAAAACTGTAATAATTAGACATTAATAAAACCGAGTAGACAGTAATTAGGCCAAGTAGACATTAATAGACGACATTGTAGACATGCATGCCTTCAATCAATCTCATAAAGTTCAATTCATGTTCATCAATTTGAAATGGTAAAATTCAGAGCTTACGAGTCCGTTAGGCATTGTCAGAAGCATATCATCGGATTCCCTCGTCACAAAATCGCTGTCTTCGCTTTCACCTTTCTTCTTAGACGCCATTGTTACCTTCATGGAAGCCATTGGTATCGCTTTCCTAGATTCGCTCTCTCTCTCTCTCTATTTTCGCTCATTTAGATTTGCATCGAGAGAAGGTGAGCCTGGATTGTTTAATGCCCTGATTTCTTCTCGTTTTCCTAGATTTCTTCTCGCTCGAGTAAATGTCTCTCGATTTTCGGAAATTGCGGCTTACGCGTTTCTCCAAATCCAACGGTCAGGGTTATTTTAGTCATTCTAGTCATTAAAAAAAGGTTTCCAGTAGTACTGGTCCTACTTTTGGAAATTAGCATTGTTTTAGTACCATATTTGGAATTTTGTGTAAATTGTTCTTGGACTTCGAGGCTGTTCGTGCGCAAATATATTACTCCCTCCCCCTCAAAATATTTGTCACAAATATTTCTCCTCCGCCGGCGTCCACAGAACCGCGGGTCCAATTGCCCTGCAGGTCTTCGTGCTTCCATCTTCACAATCCGCCAGTCTCCTGTTCCCTTCCCCTCTTCTACGGCCTGCGGACGGTGCTTTCAACTTCCTGGTAATGGTTTTTTCTCTCTCTATTTTCTAGGTTACTCCCAATTGTTTAGCCTTTATTAGCTTGTTTATTACTTTAGCCTTTACTTATTTTTTTTAACTTTTAGGTTCAATTTGAAAGAGAAATTCAGTATTTGATTCGATTTCGAAGATCCCTAACACTTCCCAGATTCCAGGTTTTTTTTCCAATCCTTGAGTTTATTGTTTTGTCATTTTAGGCCAAGAATATACGGAGTAATTTCTAAGCAAGGCCTCTGAATTATCTCGGAGGACCCTAGATAGAAGCTTGAACTAGTGACCTTTAGATTAACAAGGTTTCGATACCTTGCAGGCCTAGTACATATGGAGTATATGCATTCTAACATAGACAATGAAAACCAAACAAATATAGAGAAATCAGGCGAGCACTAGACCGATCGAATACTTATTACACGAGCACAAATCGCAGTACATGCCACACCCCTTTCCGAGGAAGGAGATGTGCATTATTATCATTATTTGAAACATGACCAGAAAAAAAAGCGGAGAATGGAAGGCAAATAATAAAGCATAAGAAAAGTAAAGTAAATGAAGATAAAGAGATATTGCTCAGGCAATAAGTCCTCTCGATTAATTGGCTGGAGATTTAAGGAGGAACTTTTGGAACCAGTAAGCAGACTTCTTGTGGTATCTTTTGAGAGTGGTGTAGTCCACATATGTCATCCCGAACCGAACCGTGAGCCCTGCATCCCATTCGTAGGAATCCAGATATGACCATACAAAATGCCCCTTCACGTTCGCCCCCTCCCTGCAAATCATTCGTTACGTTAATTTAATTTACGCTGCATCTTGAGTTCTACAAAACAATAGGTGACAAGGCGACAGTCTTATTTTAGAATGTATAAAAGGATGGTACATACTTGACGGCTTTTTGTAAGAACCAGAGGTGGCCCTCGAAGTACTTGATCCTCACATCGTCTTTGAGGGCTTCCACAGTTTTTTGTTATTGGCCTCGGCCATACCTGCACAATGTACGGAGTATAATATTTTTGTTCAATCGTACATATCAAAGGTCTAGTCGTATTTTTGAATTAATAGAAACACAAGCGCCCTGAAAAGCTAGAAAAACCATTGCGTTTAACAGCCTCGTTTGGGAATAGTGTTTTCAAGTAGCATTTTGAATATGTTTTTAGATAGTCTTTTCGAAATGCTGTAGTTGTTGCCAAACTAGCATAACATAGGGAAAACGTAAAGGCTTTTTTCATACCATTTTCGGTGATGTAAATGGGTGGGTCCGTAGGTTGTTGTATTTTTGTTTGATGTAGAGCATCAGCATTCAGATTCCTTTACGGAGGGGTTGGGGTGGGGGTGCACGGGCGGGGTAGGGTGGGGGTTACAATCACATAGATGATGGAGAAGCTAGCAATGGTCCAGTACCGACCGAGGTAGGCGTCGGCGAGAAAAGCGCCGAGGAGGGGCATGACATAGCAAGTTCCAGACCAATGGGAGAGGTTTTTGGAAGCGCTAATGTTGGACAGATTCAGTCGGGTCTGGAAGTAAATCATGAGAATGGATATACGGAGTAATTATCAAACTTCCCGTTAGCCCAGGCCTCGGTGATACGTTGTCGAGAATTATAAGCTTCTAATTATAAGCTTTGTCTTATAATTTTTAGTTATAAGCTCATTCCTTTTTGTTTGGTTATTCTAACATCCCTTTCAACTACCTCGCTTTCCACTAACCATGTGGCGGCCAAAGAGGTGATATGGCTCTTCTTGCCGATCATATTTTGTGTGAAGGTGTCGTTCTATGTGGTCGTCGACATGTGTTGTTCAAAGCACAGAGCTATTTGTCAAGAAATCAAAGTCCTTGTGAAGAAAAACATGTGCAAAGCTAAGGTTAATGCATTTAGTGAGATGATATCAATAAGAATGACCAATGACACTGAGAACCCACCATCTCCAGAGACGACACCGATGAAAGCAAAGATCATTGCGAAGCTAGAGAACTTCAAAAAATAGATTGACTAAGTTGAAAATGTCACTGTGTAGTGCTATGTTGAACTTGTTCTCACCACCTTTCTTTCTATGGTGCTAACCATTGTGCTCATTGTGTTGATTGTTATCTCACATTGTAAAGGTGCGACAGCCATTGCGCCCTATCCACTGCCGAGATGAAGTGTTCACAAACTTTTATTCTCGGTTCGGGTTCAGATATTTTATTTGTCGGTTAGGCCAAATTTTTTAATGCCCGAACCCAAAACAAAGATTGTGAACACTTCATGTCGGTAGTGGAGAGGGCACAACGGTTGTCGCACCGTTACGGTGCGAGGTAACGATGAGCACAATGGCTTGCACCATGGAAAGCAATGTGGTGAAAACCAGTTCAACATAGCACTACACAGTGACATTTTCACTTGGTCAATCTCTTTTTTAAAGTTCTCTAGCTTCGCAGTGATCTCTGCTTTCATTCGCGCCGCCTCTGCAGATGGTGAGTTCTCACTATCATTAGGCCTTCTTATTGATACCATGTCACCAAATGCATTAACCTTAGCTTTGAAGATGTTTTTCTTAACAAGAAGGACTTTGATTTCTTAACAAAAAACTTTCTGCTTTGAACAACACATGTAGACGGCCACATAGAACAACACCTTCACACAAAATATGACCGACAAGAAGAGCTATATCACCACTTTGGCCGCCACATGGTTAGTGGAAAGCGAGGCAGTGGAGCCCATTCGGGTCGTGTTGGATTTTTGGCTTTAAAAGTCGGATTTAGGTCGGGTTCGGGTTTCAGTTTTAAAAGTTGGATCTGGTTCGGATATAGTATTATCCGCAACGAACCTAACCCATTGTCATCCTTATCTGATATCGTAGAGGTGATCAAAGTTGATTTATAAGAGTTCTTAAGATAGACAAAAAATTAAAATGTATTTTCAAAGATGCTCTTTTAAATAAAAATGAAATACATATTAAATATAAATATCTAAACTATATGTTTTTTTCCTCATATACTATAAGGGCTTGTTTGGATGAGGGGAGAAAATGAGAGGTAAGAAACAAAAGGGAAAAAATGGATAGAAGATGAAAAGGAAATGATTGTTTGGGTGAAGAGAAAATAAGAGAAAGGAAAATTTCATAAAATAAAATTATTGTAATAATATATTATGCATGGTATAAGATTAGCTTTTAACGCACTATTACAAATATCATAGGTTTGGTAGTTGGTACCATATCAAATTTAGACTTGTACGTATAATATATGCGTACCATTATGTAGAAGCTTGATGGTGTAGTTGCAAAGAAATAACTTTAAACTTTTTCATATCCAGTGTTTGAGTTATTCAGGTATTTAATAAGATGAGATTTTTAGATAGAACAAATATTGAAGAGAAAATAAGTAATATGAGATTTTTACGGAGGAGGGAGAGTCTTTGTACATGGTCTGTGTACATTTGGGTGTATTTTGGAAGGAGGAGGGAGAGTCTTTGTATATTTTTGTATAGGACATTGATTACAGATGTTCTTTTATTTTTTTTTTAAAAAAAATTCAAATTGGTTCATTTATTATTCTTTGTTTCAAAAGTCAACCTACTTTATGACGTTTCTATTGGGGTGCATTCCCTGGTTGAGTGCTTCTTACATTATCTCATTCCGTTTTTGGGTATCTTTAAGTTTACACAATCCATACACAAGCATTACTTGTCAATTCTCTTCTTCTTCTACTCATCAATTTATCATGTAGCTTTCCTTACCCAATTTTAATCATTTCATTCCTTACCCAATTTTACCCAACCAGAATACCCAAGCATGTAAAGGTGACTAAGTACCGAAGTGATCCCAAAGTTTTTTTACAAAATAAAATTGAGAAAACCACACTGAAAATACAGAAGGAAAGTGTAACAGAAAGAAAAGCAAACCATACGGAACTGAACGGCCGGTTTAATATTTGAGAACGGTACGAGGTAACTTCTCATACCGAAAAATCCTGAATCGAATATATATATATATATATATATAGATTTTGGTTCTGGTGAGAATGCAATCTTAGGAGAGAAATGAGAATGAATCTGGTGCTTTAGATTGTGAGATCTAAGGGTCAAGATTTCATCAAAATTAGATGCACCAAAATGGTGCGAAAATGCATCACGTCAAAATGCACCATAAACCTTCGAGAATGCACTATCTCAAAATCTGAGCGCAGAATGCAATCTGAGCCGCACGATGCATCAGATCTGACGGCTAGATTTTATTCTCATTTCTCTCCACAAGGTGCATTCTCACGGGAACTGGTCCCTATATATATATATACATATATATATATATATATATATATATATATATATATATATATAATCTTTTTATATTTCTTCATTAAGTAATAAATTCATTTTGATAATTTGGTTCAAGTTTTATTACGTGTAAATTGGGCTTTTATTCGAGTTTTTTGTAGATGAGTTTAAAATATTAAGAGACATTTGAAATAATATTTTATTATTATTGGTTCATTTTAGTATGTAAATATAAAGTAAGTTTGGTATAGCAATTAATATATTTAACTATTTATTTTTCAATTCTTTGCATTTGTGTATTTAAATGAACCTTCAATTTTTCAAAAATAAAGATTTTGTTACATTTTAAAGTATATATTAGGTACACATGTATTATCTTGATTTCTACCAAAATTGGAACCGAACCAACATCTTGAAATTGAAATCGGTACGACGTAAAAGCTCATACCGAATCGAAATACTTGATATGGTACCGATACTAGCCAAATAACGTACTACGCTCACCACTACAAACATCACTAGTCATTCCTCTCTTATCGTGCTATACACCAATTTCTCCTATAACTTTTCTTATTCACTCTAATGGTTTCTCTAATTTTTTCCATCTTTTCTTACATGTGAGCCCTATATTTTCAAAATCAAAATGTGTATTTCTACATTTTCTTTTAATTTCATGACAAAGCAAAAAAAACTTACATGACCATTTGGTTCAAAATATTTGTGATTCTTACTCTTTTCTTCTCTTACACCTTCCACATGACTTGTCTTAGTTTCATGTCATATGCCTTTCTAAACCAACAAAAATCATGTGTAAATCTTTTTCTCACTTTGACACCTCTTCATCATTCTCTTCAATAAGTATAGAGCTTTAATGATGTAGTTCTCGAAATTCATATCACCCACTTCATCCGAGGGTTATGGATGAATCGGGTGATGGGTTATGTATGAAATGGATGATGGATAAATCGGGTGATAAATAAGAAGTTTAGAGTTAAGGGACCGATGACCTGTTCCCTTCCCCTCTTCTACGGCCTACGGACGGTGCTTTGAACTTCCTGGTAATGGTTTTCTCTCTCTCTCTCTCTCTCTCTCTCTATTTTCTTAGTTACTCCCAATTGTTTAGCCTTTAATTGCTTGTTTATTACTTTAGCCTTTATTTATATTTTTAACTTTTAGGTTCAATTTGAAAGAGAAATTCAGTATTTGAATCGATTTCGAAGATCCCTAACACTTCCCAGATTCCAGGTTTGTTTTTTTCAATCCTTTTTAGTTTATTGTTTTGTGATTTTAGGCCAAAAATATACAGAGTAATTTCTAAGCACGGCCTCCGAATTATCTCAGAGGACCCTAGATAGAAGCTTGAACTAGTGACCTTTAGATTAACAAGGCTTCGACACCTTGCAGGCCTAGGATATAAATATGGAGTATATGCATTCTAATTCTAACATAGACAATGAAAACCAAACAAATATAGAGAAATCAGGCGAGCACTAGACCGATCGAATACTTATTACACGAGCACAAATCGCAGTACATGCCACACCCCTTTCCGAGGAAGGAGATGTGCATTATTATCATTATTTGAAACATGACCAGGAAAAAGAGCGGAGAATGGAAGGGAATAATAAAGCATTAGAAATGTAAAATAAATGAAGATAAAGAGATATCGCTCAGGCAATAATTCCTCTCGATTAAGTGGCTGGAGATTTAAGCAGGAACTTTTGGAACCAGTAAGCAGATTTCTTGTGGTATCTTTTGAGAGTGGTGTAGTCCACATATGTCATCCCGAACCGAACCGTGAGCCCTGCATCCCATTCGTAGGAATCCAGATATGACCATACAAAATGCCCCTTCACGTTTGCCCCCTCCCTGCAAATCATTCGTTACATTTATTTAATTTACGCTACATCTTGAGTTCTACAAAACAATAGGTGACAAGGGGACAGTCTTATTTTAGAATGTATTTAAGGATGGTACATACTTGACGGCTTTTTGTAAGAACCAGAGGTGGCCCTCGAAGTATTTGATCCTCACATCGTCTTTGAGGGCTTCCTGTACCGACAGTTTTTTGTTATTGGCCTCGGCCATACCTGCACAATATACGGAGTATAATATATTGTTCAATCGTACATACCAATGGTCTAGTCGTATTTTTGAATTAATAGAAACACAAGTGCACTGAAAAGCTAGAAAAACCATTGCGTTTAACAGCCTCGTTTGGGAACAGTGTTTTCAATTAGCATTTTGGATATGTTTTTAAAGTCTTTTTGAAATACTGTAGTTGTTGCCAAACGAGCATAACATAGGAAAACGTAAAGGCTTTTTTCATACCGTTTTCGGTGATGTAAATGGGCGGGTTGTTGTATTTTTGTTTGATGTAGAGCATCAGCATTCGGATTCCTTTGGGATAAATGAATAGCCAGTCCAATGGTGTCGGCGTGCCCAGTGGCACGCCGTCTTTGTCAGGCGTGAGGTCAAGATGGCTGTCTGTAGTGTAGCTGAGATTGACGGTGTTGGGTGCAGACAACATTGGAGATGCGTAATATGTAGTGTAATAGTTTATCCCCAAGAAGTCCATTGACCCCTTCACCAGCTTCGACTCCTCCGCTGTGAATTTCGGAAGCCTTTTCCCTACCAAAGCTCTCATGGTTGGTGGGTACTCTCCATTCGTGATTGGGTCCAAAAACCTAAATGAAACAAATTATGAGGCTAAAATAGTAATTTAAAAAAACATATTCAGTTTGACTTTTTTGCGGTTAGACTAGAAATACTTTGATCGTCAATTAAACGAAAATGGTATTTTTGATCAAGTTATTTTATTGTATTGATACGCAACGCAGTTTTTATTTAATTGACGATCCGAATTTGTCCAATTTGACAGGAAAAAGTCAAATTAGACATATACTCTTGTAGGGATTTGATTCATACCATCCCAAATAGAAGTCAAGAGCTCTGTAAGGAGCCTTAAGGCCTTCAGCAGTCTTCACCTTAGGCACAAACCAGTGAGTCACTAGAGTGACTCCAATCTGTCCCTTTTGAGATTTCTGATATTTTTGCCGGTAAACACTGACGGCGGCGGCATGAGAGAGGAGCAAGTTGTGGGCCACAATATAGGGCTCGGTGGCGGAGTTGCCGTGGGTGCAGTTGCCCACATAGGGAGAGCATCTGCCCGGGGCAAAGGTGCCCTTGGCGTACGCGTTCATGCTGTAGGACAATGGCTCGTTCAATGTGATCCAATATTTCACCCGGTCTCCGAACAGCTTGAAGCAAAGGTCTGTGAAGTCTCTATAGTCCTCCCTGCATTGTTTTTTTTCCAAGATAAATTTTAGGACACTCAAATTTAGTTATTTATTAGTAGTAAAAATAATTCTCAGTAATTAATAGAAATTTGTGTGTAGAATGGATAGTTGTGATAAAGATAACGTGTTTTTATGGAGTATATGACGTACGAGATTTGTGCGTGAAACAGACAAGTTCTGTCTGTGTGACAAACATACAAATGTATTTGTCTGTTTCACACAAATCTCGTATGTAAAATGCAAAAAACGAGATTGATGCAAAACTTGCGGAGTACACCTAACAAATAAACTCACACTATTTTATAGCTTAGGAACCCGCCATATTCGTCTTCTAGGGCTTGAGGAGTGTCCCAATGGAACAGGGTTACAAATGGCTTCATGCCTGCAAACAAATAAACAATATGCTTTATGGAGGAAGAACATTGAGGTTATTCGCATTTACTCTTTTACCCCTAGTTCACATCCTAGACTCACAGAACTAGGGAAGTGTAATATTATTAGGAGTAACTTCATGATACTAATGAGAGCTTATGCTAACTACTCCATTAATTTTGATGTCTTTCATGATATGTCAAAAGTTTAATGAGTAAAAACATGATCTATGCAAATACTTGTTCAATTTTTTATTGTGTCTCAAAAAGCATAATAGCCACTTAATTAAATGTTAATGGAATGAATAGTTCATAATTTTTCCTCTAATTTCAAGCTAAGCACATAACTTTAGGATCTAGTATTAGTAATAAACATCACAATTCAAACTTTGAATTGGGTTAAGTATGGAAGATGAAGAGAAGAAAGTGAATTACCATGTGCTACAATCTCATTGAAGACATTGTTGTAGAATTCCACTCCTTTCTTGTTAATTCCCCCACTGATCTTCCCACCTGCACTTAATAATCTATAATTAATGATGCATGCTAAAACAATTCCTTTACATATTTGGCAAGTTTGTGAAATTTATGAATGTTTTGTTTGTGGCTCTAGCACAACTCGTTTGATCAACATTTATGACCCAAAGAACTAGTGGTCTCGTGGCATCACTGTGGCTCCCCCGAACGGGAGGTCGCGATACTACATCGTAAGTTTTTACTCCCTCCGCTCGGAAATGATTTTTCTATTTGACTTTTCTTGGTTAAAGTTTGTAAATTTTGACCTTGACATGTAAAAAATAAAACAGTATGGTTCGAGATATTATTTAATTTGAAAACTCGTTTTTTGGTTCGATCGACCATATGTCTGACCCTAAGAGAGAGTATCATCAAGCCATTTAGATTGGCAATAATGTCCCCAACCAACTTCAACTAGCCATTATTAGTTTGGCACGATACACGTGGAATGTGAGCTTAATTGGGATTAAAAAGTCTGTGAGCTTAATTAGGATTACTAATAATGTACTCGTATTAGCATTATACAGTTGTTAACTAGTGTTACTTAAGAATACTTTAGTCTTTTTTAACTTGTTTTTGTTATATCTTTTCTTTGTATTGAAAATATGTATTTTTATATTTATTGATCCAAATTTTAATTAAAAAAATACTTAAAGCTTTAATAATTCTTGTAAGGGTTTATTTTTTATGGGCCCCTGGCCTCTTATGAACCAGTTTGAATATACTAGGGATTCTATGAAAATTTTGAACCGTCCCGAACTACACCGGGGGGGGGCAAGTCAAGGCATCCCCAGGAGTAACATCTGAATTCGATTTCTGACAAATACATTAAGATCTCGTTTGGTACACGGAATTCAAATTATGAAATTAGAATTGAAGACTTCAATTCTAATTTTGATGTCTGGTAACACAAAAAGTATGTAGATTTGGAATCGATAGTGCAAAAAATGAATTGAAATTGGTGAATCCTATTCTATCGAATTCAATTCCATGAAATTTCAATTTTAATTCTATCAATTTCATATACCAAACTGGCTCTAAAAAATAACTACTCCCTCCGTCCACAAATGAACTTTACGTTTACTATTCACAGGGTCAAACTTTATTTACTTTATTGGCCTATTTTTGTCACCCACTTGATAAAATAATATAGTCATGTCACCTCTAGTTTTGTAGATCTTTTGATATAGTTTTTTAATATGTAATTTTTATTTTTCAATTCTACACCATTTTTTATATAAAATGATTTGAAAATAACTTCAGTCAAACATCGTAACGCGTAATGTAAAGTTTATTTGTGGACGGAGGGAGTATATTAATTATAGGAAATCTTTTACTCCCTATGTTTTTTGAATGACAATTACTCTCCATTTAATATTATGCACACAGTTCCAATGAGTGGTTCGTACAACCCCATACCCAATAAAGATGAGACAAGTGAAACAGGTTCACATGCTTGCCCCCACGGCACTAAATAAAGAGCAATCATGGTAGGTGTTTGATATTTGGTGCACACCAAGTTCTACACCAAAGAATTGTACCCGCACTTTTGCAATCGTTCTTATATTTTGTATCAGTGTAAATTATTAAAATGTAGCAACTCTACAGCTCAAGTGGTGTTTAAGTAGTACGGAGTACTACATTTGTCTTGTTATATTTGTCCAATTTGACTTTTTTGAGTCAAATTGAACAAATTTTAAACTTTTTTTACTCTCAATTTATATTGTATATTAATACAATGAAATAAAATTTTGAAAATTTTTAATAAGATAATTCTAATAAGCATTACCATTTTTGTTTAATTGAACCTCATGTTCACCCTATTTGACTCGAAAAAGTCAAACTATATTATCCTCATGATCTTGGTGTCATGGGGACAAACACACTGGGACGCAGAAAGTATTACTCTTGAATAAATAGATAAAAAAATGCACCCCAATAAATGACTATATTGTCCCCATGATCCTGGTGTCACGGCCAAATGAATTAATGAGACCATGTTAACCTACATTAATTCTCTTCCCCTAAGAGTCTAAAACAAATATTTATGATTATACTACCCTCCCAAAATAGATGTTGTTATTCGAACAATGTACGGAGTATAAAGTTTATCACTTTTAAAAAAAATTTATTAAAATTTAGTTTAAAATAAAATTTACAAATCACATTGGTCAAAAGTTCTACGAAATAAAAGGTAATAAAAATATTTTATTTTAACAAATGATCAATGAAAACATACAAGAAACAAAAGTAGTCGAGAAGATCGTAATAATAACAGTGTGATCTATTTTGGGACAGAGCGAGAACGAAACTAAAAAAAAAGAATTAAGAAATAAAAAATGTTGGGAGTGAGTTTAAGGGAGCAGAAAATAAATTGAAAAAAAAAAGAAAGAATAGATAAACAATGATCATAGGATTCAAATGAAAATGTATGGAAATAATTTAAAAATAGAATATACAAAAATCTTACTTGGTAAAATCCGAGTCCATGAGATAGACAGTCTGAAGGCGTCCATGCCAATCTCTTTGAGCTGCTGTATATCTTCCTGTTCATTTTTTTGATAAATTAATTTTTTTAAATTAAGAATAAATCCAGATGGTTTTTATTTTTTTAATATATCACCATTATTCACGATTTTTAGTATAATGCAAAATATATAGTGAGAAATTATACTCCAAAATTATTCCCCATTTGTAATGGAATCAATAATGCTAAAGAAAGTTAAGTTATTCTCCATTTTCAAAATAGTCATTTTGATGCTACATAACTTTATAAAAATGATAAACATTGATATGTGTTTAAATTTATTTTATAGAGAGAGAGAAGCTCTATATACTCTATCTATCCATGTTGAATTAATTGACATTATTTGATTTGATTTTATGAAGTTTAAGAAATTAAATGCGATGAAAAATTAAAATTGTAAAATTTTTTAAAAGAGCGAAAAAAGTAGACCATATATCCCGGAGTATTATTTATTTTATTAGGAAAATAAATAAGCGTAATAATTCTTTAAAATAGTCTGAAATAGGACTAAGAGGATTAACTTGAGAGGAAGAGAATGTGTATATATACCTTATAATGGTGGTAGAAATCATCAGCCACATCTCCAGTGGATTTGTCCCAAATTTTTTCTGCAACAAAATACAAGTACACTCATCTTATTGCTCTTAAATGCAGAATTATTATTTAAAAAAATTCAAGCAAATTCAAGTCAAATTGGATAAATTATTATCATCAATTATATTAAATTTACATTCCATATTAGCATAACAAAATGAACTTCTGATAGTTTTTCGCAAAAAAAAATAAATATAATGAAATCAATTTTATATTAATATCAAATATCCCGTATAATTTTTATTCGATTGATGATCATATTTGTCTACGCTAACGGGAAAAAAATCAAATTGAATAAATAATGTAGTACGGATGGAGTAATTCACAATAAGAATGTACGGAGTACATAAATTTCTAAAAGTACTTTGAAATTATTTTCCGATTTTAAAGTGGACGATAAATGTTTTACATCACAATGTTTTTCTTTTTTGAAATTACATCACTCATTAACCCCCTGTTTAGATAGTTTTTAAGGAAAGAAAGAAAGGGTGGAAAATTTGGGATGAGAAAATAAAATTATTTTTCCTTCTCTTGTTTGGATATTTTAGGACATAAGAAAAAGTAAATTTATTTTACCTTCTGATTAATAGAATAAATATAAAATTATAGCACGAAAACTTTCTTCCCATTTTAGAAGAAAAATTAATGAATATTTTCCAGAGAAAAAGACTAATAAATTAGGAGTAAAATATTGAAAATATATTAAAAAAAGGAGCTTCATGTTTTAATTTCCAAAATAGAAGTTAAAATGTATGTACAGTGCCAATTATGCTATATATATATATATATATATATATATATATATATATATATATATATATATATATCCAAAAAGTAATGTTAAATGTCCATACAACTCTTATTTTGGGAATAAAAACATGAAGGTTCTATTTTAGTACTTTATCTATGTTTTATTCATATTTAGATGATTTCTTTATTTTACATCCTCTCTTACTTCCCTCCTCTTCCCAAACATATTATATCCACTCAATCTTTTACTTTCCATCCTTTATTTTTCTTTTTCATCCTTATTTTCCCTCTTCCAAAGAAAGGGTAAATGTTTATGTGTGGGGGACGTAATTTAATTGGTCTATAAGGATGTAAAATGACTTGACAAAGTTTGACTAAAAGGTAAAACGAAATCTTTGTGTTTCGCATAAAGTATTTATTGAGATTGTATAGAAATCTCACTCTTTATTACTGACTTGAAATTTTAAGGTTAGTCAATTGCACAGATCTAACATGAAAATCCTAATATTGAAATCTTTTTTTAGATAAAATAATTGAGGCATGCTAGGGGTACACTAAAATAGGGCATCTCATTTGTAGACCAATCAAACACAGACACTTAGTGTTTGAGAAGTGCATGTGATCCACAACACTAAGTATCTGTGTTTGCCTGATGTACAAATAAGATACCCATTTTAGTGTACCCTAGATTTATTCAAATTATTTATATTGATGTGAGAAGATAATGGTTGGGCACATCATCATTTATTGTAGTACAATAATGCACAAGTATCATGATATGAGTGATGAGGGTACCCAAGGAGGGACCATATTTGTATTATACTACCTCCATCCCACTATGTTTGTCCACTTTTGACTTTTAGAACTGTTCATCTAAGCACTTTGACTCATCAAATTCTCTTCAATATGTAAGCCTAAAAATAGTCATGTGTGATCTTGTTTGATTCGTCTTAACATATAGATTATTAATATATAATTTTTATAATTTTTTAATATACAAATTACAAGATAAAATGGATTAAAGAAGTGCATTGGATGGTGTGCCAAAAGGTAAGTGGACAAAGATAGTGGGACGGAGGAGGGAGTACTATATTACTATACCCATATATAGTCCAAGAAGTATACCACCAATCAGTCTTCTTCAAAACAATTAACCAACCAATAAGTACCAATGGCCAATGGGTGGAGTTTTTCTCCAGAGGACAGTGTTCAGGATAATTTGTATGGGACCCACTTAAGTACTTCTCCATCACATATAAAACCTTGCGGCTGAATTTTACAAAATTTAAGAAAATTATTTAAAAATAAAAAAAATCCATGATTACATTTTGTTTTGACAAAAGAAATGCTTTAAAATAACATATTAATTACTAAAATATATATATACTCCGTAATATAATGTGTTTTTGGGACATCCATAAAAGAAAATATAAAGTGTTTTATGAAAGAAATGAAATATTTGTACAGCTGCGTTCGCTTTGCGTTTCTTAATTTAATACTACTGTCCCTAAATGATTTATACTCTTTACAATTCAAAAATTGTGAATTCTTCTTCACAATTTAATACTCCCTTCATCCCTAAACTTTTCTTTCCAATGATTTACACACTTTACTATTCAAAAATTGCGGAAACTTTTGTTTCTCGGTGTTTTCGTTGACTATTTGATGAAATAAAATATTCTCGTTACTTCTTATTTTGTAAAACTTTTGATGTACTTTTTAAATATGTAAATTTTATTTTTTATTTTTTATTTATATACCGCTCTTTAAATGAAATAATTAAAAAAATTGAGATTTTACTTTGTTTTACGTAAAATGATTTAGGGACGGTGGGTGTATGTTTTTCCTCTTTCTCACACCTCTTCAAATGCAGATTTGTGTCTCGATTTAGGGCCTATTTGGGAATAACGTTAGCGTTTTGGATAAAATTTTAATGGTGCAGATTATTTTGAAAAGACTAACGTTAAACGCTGCCCGTAGATAGTCTTTTCAAAATTTTAACGCTTTAACTTTTCTTTTTTGTTTTACGAGTAATTTCTTTTGGTTGACATATGTTTAATTTTTGTGGTTGAATCTACTGTTTTTTAGCTTACCTCATTCACTTGTTTTTTTAATTTTACCTTTATAAAAAGTAGTGAGGGAAAGGAATATAGTGTGTGATTTTTTTTTTTTTAAGTTTGAGTTCAGTGTAGTGAGTAGAAGATAAATTACTGATTAATTTGACATTTAATACATTTTGGATTTGATTTTGGTATAGATGGTTGGATATTTGCAGCTCCTGAAATTTATCAGGTACTCCGTACATTATTAAATATCAGTCAATTTATTGCACTAAAAAATCATTGTCAATTTATTAGGTGCATTTTTAAAAACTATCTTTCTCACATAGAAAATAATCATCCCCTGAATCTGTGACATTGTAAAATATTGACGTAATCTTTCCGTCCTAGTTTAAATTGCATGTGTATTAATTATATGTTCAAATATTAACCGTGTTTTTGACCCATTTTTGTGAACCATTTGATTGATTATTAAAAATTATTCTAATTTGATTATTAAAAAATTTAATCTAGACAGACTGAGTGTAAACTCTAAAGTTACTCCATACTCCATTAGCCCATCTCTAACCATTTACACCATATCCAAACTCAAAATGTAGCAAATGTCAACTTTAGAGTAATTTATCTCTAACTCATTACATCAAAAGCAAAATAACATTTCATAGTGTTTTCTTTTTCTTATTACTTTTTATATTTGTAAAAATAAAAAAATTGCAGTAAATTATTAAAAAACATCTAAATTAAAGAGACAATGTAATTAAATTTAATTGAATTATATTACCGGGGTGTTTGTGAGTAAAAGTATCCCAAATGCTAGGCCCCTTGCCATCTTCAAGTGCTCCTCCTTCAATCTGCATCAAGCATTTTAATTTAATTATATATACACACTTAATTACATAGTGTTGTTATATTAATTCCGGCCTATATAATATAATTAACTTGCATTATATTCGAACATAACATTAATCCAGCCATTTGGAAAAATGCGAATAATGTGCTCTTCTTTATCTATTGCGATGCAAATTTAGTTGGTCACAGTTGTGGTAAAATGAGAATAATTTTTTTTACTTAAAAGAAATGAGAATGCATATATAAATTGTAGCATTTCAATAAATAAGTTGAATTTTGTTACCGCGGCAAGCTCTACCGCAAATGTGCTTCAAATCCCAACGTTCAAAAAATTCGTAATTTTCATTTTTCACGTTCGGAGTGAAGGCTTATTCTCTTCAACTTATCTGATTGGTTCACATATGATTCGATTATGTTCTAATCTGATCTGATTCCAAAAGAAATAAATAATAAATAATAAAAAAAAGAAATTGAAAAGAACAAACTATATATATATATATATATATATATATATATATGTATGTATGTATATATAGTAAATATTTATTTAAAGACCTGGTAGGCAGCAGAAGAAGCCCCAAAAACAAAATCAGAGGGAAAACTGGTCCTGTTGAATGGAGCAGCAAAGTGGGTGCTGGGCACTACACCTGCAGCCTTCACATTATTACTACTACTACTAGCTGAAGCAGCAGCAGCAAGAAGAAGAAGAAGAAGAAGGGACAAGGGCCTGTTTGGAGCCATTGTTTTACCCCTTACTTAGTTATGGAGAGGGCTGATCTGATGATGAGTGTTGAGCCCAAGAATGGCTGCTATTTATAGCTAGCTCACATGCAACTTCACCCGTTTTCCGTTCTAAAATAATCGTCTCACTTTGAACAACGTGCATAATCACATCACATTTAAAATTATTTTAATTTATCAAATAATTAATGAAAATTATACTTCAAATGTTGTGTTTTAATTTATCAAATAATTAATGAAAATAAATAAATAAACGAAAATTATCAGGAGAACAAAATGGTAAGCAAGGCCATTGTTTTGGAAGGGAGGAGTATATTAAATGCCATGGGAAAATCAGCTAGATGAGTTGTTTGGTTGGACACTTGGACGGAAGTAAATTACTCAGCTCTATGATTATTTTAATAAAAAACTAGTATCACACCCGTGCGTTGCACGGGTCATTTTTATGTTATTAAATTTAAATCATTTTTGAATGATAAAAATGAGATGGAATAAAATATAGAGATTATATTATTTTAAGGTACAAAACATCACTATTTTACAAATTTCGAAAGACTTTTTTATAAACTACATTATTGTACAATTTGTGGGAATATTTATAGTGTATTTAATTGTAATAAGTTATAGGCTATTATAATTATAATTATAATAAAAGGGTTAACTTTTTTCAAAATTGGGTGTATAATTATTCTTACCATAATTATTTTTTCGAAATTGGGTGTATAATTGTATAACTTACCTTTTTTAATTATTTCCAATTTTCAAAAACTTACTCTTTGCATTTGTATAACTTAGCTATATTTAAAACTTACGTTTTGGATTTGTATAACTTACCTTTTTTAATACGGTAATTATTATAAATATAATAATTATATTAACTTACAATGGCTTACCATTTTATATTATTCACGTTAATTATTATAAAATAATTATATTAACTTTCGATGGTTAAAAATGATAGTTACTTATTCTTACAATAATTTCATACGTTTCCAATCAGTAGTCCAAATAACATTGGTTAATTATTAACATATAATACATTGATTCCAATTTTATTAGAAACTTACGCTCTGCGATTTTATAACTTACCTTTTTTAATTATTTCTAATTTTCAATACGTTAATTATTATATATAATAATTATATTAACGTCACGCTTACCATTTTATATTACTCACGTTAACTATTATAAAAATATTAGCTATATTAACGTCACACTTACAATACGTTAATTAATTATTATAAAAATAATAGCTATTATTATATTTATACCTTTTTCAATAATTATAAATCCACAATTTCGGCCAATTACCATTTTAACATCACAATTATTTACTTACTTTTTGGCCATTTTATAATTATTATAAATATAATAATTATAATAATTACTACTACAATTTCAGTCACTACAATTATTAACTTACCTTTTTTAATTAGTTCTAATTTTCAATATGTTAATTATTATATTTATACCTTTTTTTAATAATTATAGCTTCAGAATTTCGGCCACTTACCATTTTAACTTCACAATTATTAACTTACCTTTTCCCCATTTTATAATTATTATAAATATATTATTATAATAATTATTACTACAATTTCGACCACTACAATTATTAACTTACCTTTTTTAATTATTTCCAATTTTCAGTACGTTAATTATTATATTTATACCTTTTTTTAATAATTAGAACTTCACAATTTCGGCCACTTACCATTTTAACTTCGCAATTATTAACTTATCTTTCGGCCATTTTGTAATTATTATAAATATAATAATTATAATAATTATTACAGTAATTTCAGCCACTGCAATTATTAACTTATCTTTCGGCCATTTTAACTTACCTTTCTTTAATTATTATAAATATAATAATTATAATAATTAATTAATTATTAATATAATTTCGTCCACATACCATTTTAAATTCACAATTGTCATTTGTAATTGTCATGCTCTTTGGGCGGGAAAATCATATGTTGACTCCATGCCTTTTTAAATAAAGTATGGATGGTAATTATAATTACATACAATTTGGTATATTTTCAATGATTGACTCTTATTTTAGTCATTTTCCTTTTAATGTTTAATTACTTTCCGTCTTTCCATTCATGGAGTAATTTACCTTTGTATAATTGTATTACAACGTACTTCAATGCTCACATTATTTTTGGATAGTTATTGGTTTTATATTTTGTACTTTGACTTCAATATGACTTCAATAATTCACGTTAAATTTATTTAAGAATCAAAAGGTTTCCTTTTTTTAAATACTAGTATTTTGACCCGTGCCATGCACGGGGTCGAAAGAAATTTTTGTCGATTCTGAATTTATTTTAATGAAATTTATTTTTCAGAATAAAGTAAATATATTGCTCACATGATTTTTAATACTACAAATAAAAAAAGTCAAAGTAAAATAAATAATATTTGAGGAACAGAATGTAGAGTTAACAATGTTTATTTTAATACCAATTTTTCTGAAAGATTTCAGGGTATACAACATTTTTGGTATGATTGCAAGGGTTTCTATTGTCATCTAGAAGTAATACTTTTAATCCGGTCTTTGTCTTCACTCGTGAAACAACAAAATATAGTTGACCATGTGTGAACACTAACTTGGTTAAAAATAATTCCACGAATGACAATGTTTGACCTTGACTTTTGTTGATTGTTATAGCAAAACATGAGGCAATCGAGAATTATCTTCTTTGGAACTTCAAGGGTAGCCCTAGATCAGATGATACCAAATTCATTCTAGGGATGTAAACTTTTTCCCCGACTCGATTTCCCGAAACCGCAATTGCACCGATAACATTATTTAGCAGCTAATGAACGATTAATCCTGTCCCATTACATAATCCAGATGTTTGGTCAATGTTCTTCTATAGCATAACCGGTACCCCTTTTTTCAAGACTATTTTGTGGTTTGGGATTCCCAAACATTTGATTTTGTTCAAAAACTCAACTCTTATCCAATCGCCATCAACACCTACATCTGCTTCTGCTTGGCACGAAGAATCAGAACTCAAGTACTCCTTTTCATCACCAGGAATGAGGGACAGAACAAATTCATTTATCATTTCAACTACTTCGAGAGTTGGTGCCAATAGTGCTTTATCCTCATAAAAGAATAATTTTTCATATTTTCAAACATAAGTCATTTCCCAATATAAGACTTAAACTTTTTCAAATTTTTCATTTTTCAAATTTTCCATTTTTCATTTTTCAAACTTTTTCCCAATATATTTTTTCAAATTTTTTATTTTTCATATCTGCACTAAATAACACTAAAACAAAAGTCATTTTCCAAAATAAGACTTAAACTTTTTATCCCTTAAATAACACTTAATAATGTCTAGAAGGAGAAATAATATCCTGTGACGGTGAACATTTGTCTAAATAATGACTAATGGATAATGACTATAAAAGTGCTACATTGAGAAATAAAAAACATATGTTGCTATTTAGGGAAAGTCATTATGTTTTGGAGTAATTTAGGTAAATTCCTCTGACTATGAATATATATATGGAGTATCAATTATTTCAGTTGAACACAGCTTAGTTGCCATTTTGATAAATGAATTACGTGTTAGATATAAGTAAATTTTCCAATTTAAAAATTATATTTGAACTTTGAATTATTTACATTGATCATTCCGTATCAGTGCCTAATTTTTTTTCCTCGCATGCAAATCATTTTGTTTTAAAATATGTACTCACATTTTTTTTATATTCACCCATTTCATATCAAATTTATTGCATAGTTTTGAATTTTATTTAAAAGATTTTAAATACGAATATGTTTTTACTCAACTTTGTTAATATTCGTCCATTCAATTGTTTAAAATATTCAATATGTATAAACTATTTTTTTCATAAAAAATATAGACAAATGAAATTAAAGAGTCATGGTTAGACATCATTTTATTCCTATTGATGTAAATATAAAATTGATAAAAAATAATCGGTGAGCTATATGCATACCTAGATAAATCAACAATTATACAATTGTTTCCAACAGGAGATCCGCTGGTGCATCATATATAATTTATTTCCGCTGGTTTACTTGGATATTACGTGGCGTGCTGACATGTTTAAATTTTGCCAAATAGACATGCCAAATGTCGAATTTCTGTGCATCCGAGTCTCCTTTATTATATTAAAGGATTATTTTTATGTTTCTTAATGTTTTAAAAGTATTTCCTTTTTTAAACGTAGACACGTCTCACCAATCACTTCCCTTAATAAAAATCCTTTATTTAATGCACACGAATTCTAAAAAATATGTAACAAATCTCGCAATTAAATTTCTTTCCATTACAAATATTTCCATAAATATTGTTAAACAAATTACTAATCGTTATTGTTAGAAAAATTCCATAAAAATTTTCATCACTAATCGTTTCCCTTATTTAAAACCCTTTATTTAGTGCACTAAATAAATAATTTAGTGCACTAAACCCTTATTTAAAACCCTTTATTTAGTGCACTAAATAAATAATTTAGTGCACTAAACCCTTTATTTAGTGCACTAACTTCCATAAATAATTTTCATCACTAATCGTCTCACATATAATTCTTTCTCCGAAATTTTAAGCAAATACAACTAAAGTTTATTATGGTAATTACATCTTTAAATACATTTTCTGTTATATGTTCTCATTTTCTTTAGTTACCTTTTATTATTACCATTCGTATAAATGGTTTTATTTCATACGTTTTTAAATACAAAAATATATACAAAAATATAGGAGCTAAATTAAATAAAATTTCCATTCGTACCTTTTTTATACACGTTTATATTAAATAAAGTTTTTTATGGTAATTACACGGTTTTATTAAATTAACATTCGTTACGATTTTAATTACACCGTTATATTAAATTACCATTTTTAGTTGAGATTACCATACACGATTACGATTTTAATTACATGGTTGTATTAAATACCATTTAGTAATTACCATATGTAGTTAAGAATTACCATATTTTATACACCATAAAATGAGCGGGAAAAGGTCAATGCAAATTCATGGCTTTTTAAATAATAGATAGATAAAAAATAGACTCACACCAAATGTGACACCATATTGTTTCACATATACACTTACAAAAAATTAGAGTCACACCAAATGTGAGTATGTGACACCATAGTGTTTCAATTACTTTATGTTTATTTCAGCAAAAAATAAAGTTAGAGTCACACCACGTGACATCATATTGTTTCACATATACACATGAGCAATGCAAAGTATTTCATATTCCCTCCGTCCCCAATTTGATTACATAATTGGAGTTTACGAGGAGAAATATCCCACTTTTTGAAATCATTTTATTTACAAATCGGTATATCGATAAGAAACAGAAATTACATATTAAAAAGCTACGTCAAAAGTTCTACAAAACAAGAAGTGACAAGAATATTTACTTTTATCAAATACTTAATGAAATCGTGTAAACAAATAAAAGTTATTGAGAGGAGAGAGAAAAAAATTATAATATAATTGGAGACGGGAAGGAGTATGTGTTTGTGAGACATTGTGGTGTCACGCGTGTCACACTTGATAATCATGTAGCTTCATTGCTGTTTGTTTGTTACAATACTTACAAAGAACGTACTAAATAAAGATTTTTTCTTTGATACATGCATTTGTAATTGATAATCATGTAGAGGCATCCCGACCCTACCAAAATACTAAGCTCATTCCATACACTCATTTTACTCCACTAGTTTTTAAGCTACTTTTAATCTAGTATTTCACATGAACGTATGTATGTACAATCGAAAAATTTTAAGATTTTGATAAAAAAATTTTATGAATTAAAATACCGATAATATTATTTTTTTTTATTTTTCTAATAAATATTTTTTCAAAACTCTAATAAATATATTTTTAATTATAAGATATGATATCTTTTTGAAATAAAAGTTTTATTTTTAAGAACAATGCACATTTATTAATATAGTCATATAAATCTTTGTTTTTAGAAAGCAATAAAAGTGAATATTGGCCGGTGAATACACTTTATATAGTTTTATCTAATAAAAAGTATATAATCCTCGTTTTAAAATATTAAATAATTATACTGATTTTAAAAAATGGTGAAGGGCTCTCTCTCTCTCTCTCTCTCTACCATGGCGAAGAGGAAAGGGCGACCGAAGAAGAACGCTGCTGAGATAACCAACTCTGTAGAACAACAATAGAACACGTACGATGAAAACTAGCTAGCTACATTGATGTTCCATGCACCTCCGTTTGCATGGATTGTGTGCGGCAATTTGCTTTTTAGTTCTCTGTTTTTTTTTTTTTTGGGGTTTTTTCCTTTTTGTTTCAGAATGAAGGATTTTTTTACTATAAATATTTTTATGATAAAATAAATATATCAAATAACTTTTAAGAAAACCCCCTAAATAGAAGTAAAACATGTGTTATATCCTCAAAGTAGGAGTTCAAACTTAAACTCCTCTAAGTAGGAGTAGTTAAATTTTTTTTGTTGTACAATTGTTTAGCCGCCGGGAGCCACCCATTCACTGCCTTGGCGGAAATTAAATGAACATGACACTAGTGCTGACAATGTTTGACTAATGATAACTCTCATGCATGCATGGATGCTAATATATGGCTAGCTATTACTTCTTCAATCCAAACTCTTTCTATTTGTTTTCTTTTTTCTTTTTTTGGGATTCTTTTTTTATTATTATTGGTGGGGGTGGAATTTTTTGTTTTTGTTTTTTTGGCATAGAGCTAACAATAGAGAGATTGTGTGTTTGTTTATTTTAATTGTCTTCTTTCCATAATTAATGACTTCGTGGGCTCGATGCATGCACATGTATCACCGAGTACAATTGAACTTTTGGCATTTTGTAGAGTCACGTTTGTCACTGTGCATTGACATCTTTGGTATTTTGTTTTCAATTGACCTAAAATTTTGTATTTTTGCATCTTACAATGTCATGTTTGTCACTGTATGTTGTCATTTTTAGCATTGTATTTTCGATTGACAGTGTATGAATTATTTTTTTCTCCATGTAACACTATGGCCCTACACCTGTGGGGGTTAGCGATGCCGACAACGTGCGACGATAACAGGAGCAAGGGGTGATGAAAGTGGCAGATCTTGGCGGCGGCAAACGGTGAGTCAACAACTCCTATTTTGGGGGTTTTATGTTTTCACTCCTATTTTGAATTTTAATCAATGTTTTACTCCTATTTTGCTCCTTAACCCATAACTTTTTTAATAATTAAAATAGATCAAAAAATATAAAAAATGATAAAAACAATGATATATCATTGGAGGGATCGAGGAAATGCCACTCTAATCATTTGTTTTTTAATTGGTTCAAGGCTTTTAATTTCTCCCATGTAGTAATTGCTTATGCCCTTAGCTCGGGCTAGTGTCAAAACCCAAAACCGTACCGGGTCAACTCGACTGGTTGGAAGAAGCAAAAAAACCACGCGGATTTCAAAGTCCTCGATTAATCAAATCATTTCAGAATTATTTTCACGTCCGATTTCCCGATTCATGCTTTGCTCGTCGATCTTTCCTCTCGCCGTGCCGCACAATCGATTCGCACTCCGTCTAAACCTTCTATCGCTCAATAATCACGCTCTGCAGCATCCGCCCACTGGCCGTTGTCTCATAATCGGAGTTCGATTTTGGAAGTTTCAGTGTTTCGTTGTATTTATTGAGTTGGTCGCAAAATCTTCATACTTTAATCGCTAGCTCTACATGGAATACAATGCGTTCGATAGCAGTGGTGAGTATTCATTATTAAGGTAATGATGTTATGATTTTTAGTGTAAGGTTGGGGTTGGATTCTTGCAGAGCACTAGGGTTTGTGAATTGGCATTAGCATTATAAGTTTTAATTTAGTTCCATGAACTTGGTTAGGTCTTCAATTCTAGAACTTGGATATACTCTGTGAAAAAAAGGTAAAAGCTTTAGCCTTGCTCTGTTTTATCTTTTGTTGTTTCTCCTTGCTATGAGGTTTGGGTTTTGTTCGTTATCTTTTTCATTGCAGTTTTCTCGTTTGTCAAAAAGGATTTGCCAATTAAGTCAAAATGCAGATCTTTTATAAGTTGCTATAGTTCCTTTTTGTTTGTCAGCATCTATTTCCAGAGTGATCTCAATTCTCAACCAGAACTTGACATGCCAAGTTTGGGGGTATAGGGGCTGTATAGTGATTTTAGTTTTTCAATTTATCTTCTTCTTCATTATGTGGTGCACCAATGTTCCGATGCTATGAGGTTCTTGAAGTTTATATGTGAACAATATGGAATAGTTACTTCTGTAGTGAAGTCACTAGAGCGAGTAAAAGCAGTAGTGGTTTTTTTAATCCTGGAATCATAATCATTTAGTTTAAAACTGTTGCTTTTGTGAATATACTAAAGATGCTATTTTTATTTTGTATTTTCATTTGTTGGCCCTTACTACCCTAAGTTATATGCATCTTGATTGTGTGGCAGTGTTTAATTTTGTTTTCCTGATTTTTTCCACTTATTTTTTGAACTGTCCATTGATGCATAAGAAAGCAAAAAAAAAAAATAGTTTTTTAACTCACATAAATTTTACCTAAAAAGTAGAAATTATAATTCCATGTTCAAATAACTTCGTATGCAACACCTTGTATGTTGTCTTGATTCATAACAAGTTAACAAGGTCCCACAATTGGGGTGTGACAGAGTAGGTGTAGGCAACCTTATTCGTAGTGAAGCTCTTTCTCTCAATTAGACACGGTTGCCCTAATTTGATTATTGACAATTACTTATTGCTCTTTGGGCAGTTAATTGTTTTGATAATTCAAGCAAAATACGGAGTAGTCAATTATGAGTTCAATTTTTGCATTTCAAATGCTCAATCAGAATGAATACGAAAGTTTCTTTTTGTGCATTCATGAAACTCTTTTTAGCTAAGAAACTTTTATTTCTTAACAACAAAAACAACCCGAACAGAATCCTTTTACGAATTTTACCACTATATGAGGGTGGCACCTATAGAAAAGAATTATAAGAGGGAGAAGGAGAGAATTCAAACAATAGATGGGAAACACATTGTTGTTTTTGTATATTTTCCATCCCCATCGACTAATGCCTTGTCCTCAAGGCTTGAATGTGAAAACAATCCGCGTTGGGTGAGTTGATGGTAGGATACAAGAGTGGGGCGAAGATGTGGGTTTCCTTGTAATACAATAGCTTGATCATTATGAATGAACTCCATTGTAAGTTTTTTATGATCGGTCGTGACCTTTTCTAAGGTCTCCAACCATTCCATATTGAGAATGATGTCACCATCAAAGATTGTAACGCATGAAAATCAGTGGCAAACTCAACTCCGTGAACCAATAATTGCACATGACGTGCAACACCATCATTTTAAATTCGAGCACCATTTCAGACGGCCACTAAGAATCCTTTGGTGGTTTCCAATCAGAGGTGAAGATGCTGAACAATTTGTGGTTGGATATAATTGTGAGAATTCCCAGTGTCAATCAAGACGGTGAATTGCTTCCCTTGGATGGTGGTGCCTGGTGGTGAGGCAAAATGTTCGAGGGTCGGAAATACCTTCAAATGCAAGTAGGGAGATAGCCAAAGTGCCGTCCCAAGCAGTGTGCTCATCAATAGTTCTGTCATTTTTATGATTGTCAAGCATTACCACACAACTTTCTGTTGGTCGGGATTGTATCTCTCAAGCAGCGTGCTCATCAACAGTAATGTTCGTCACAATTATATCACAACCCTTTTTCTCATCGGGATTGCATCTCGTCAGCCGTAAGTTTCTTAATCGGTAGCAGGCTACGGCGGGTGGGGAAAATGTTTTTGGTTGGAGATAGAAGTAGCGGTAGTTTGGTGTTAACGGGCACAGGAGTTGATAAAGGCCTGTTACTAGGATCATTCTTTGTAGCTTATTGCTTATCTTCTCTTAATTTGGCTAGTCTTATGGCTTTGGCTATATCGGTGGGCTTTAAGATCTTGTGTTCGGCTTGAATACCTAGTTTAAGTCCTGAGATAAAACAGTCCAAGATGGCTTGCGGTGAGAAATCACTCGATTGCACACAATTTCGAATTCTTCTTGATGCGTGGTGACCGATTTGTGTTGGGAGAGCTTGAACAATGTTGCTCGATGGTTCACATGGACAGGCCAAAGCGTTGCTCTAGCGCATTGGCGAATGCCCCCAAGAAAAGAGTTGTTGGTACCGGTGCATCCACTTGTACCATGATAACGCTGGGCCAACCATGGAGAAGCTAGCTTAATCAATCCTTTGTTCCTCCGGGATGTCCCAAAAACAAAAAATATTTTTTCACCAATCGCCAAAAAGCGGATTGCTTCTGTCAAAGGTAGCAAGCTCACAATGGGGCAATTTCAGTTGAGGGCAGAGTTCGGGGTGGTTGGCGGTACGAGGAAACTTGATTGTTGCTCGTAGTGAGTTGTTGAATATGTGCGGCCATTCCTTGGTTTCTGTGTGTTCCGCTTGAAGTTGATGGAGTTGCTCCTCGAGAGCTTGGTAGTTGTGGGTGACCATTCCTTCAGATGTCATCTCTCAATGAGAGCACCAAATTGTTTTGAATTTTACAGCTATATGAGGGTGGCATCTCCAGAAAAGAATTATAAGAGAGAGAAGGAGAGACTTTAGACAATAGATGGGAAACACTTTACTTTTTTGTATCAAATCCCACACGTGGTAGGTCTGGAGGTAAGTGGACGCATATAGTTTCATTTCATTAATGCTCTTAAAGTAAAATTTTAATTGTAGGAGGAACCAACCGGCAAGATGCCTTTATTCTAAACCTCATATTTGTTTTTATTGGAAAAATGCATATGTGTATTTAGGTTTCATGCCTCTTCACATTCGTACAAGTGTACAACAATGGGAATGTGAAGCTTTTATTTCATGAGTTCCTATTTTATTTGGAAATTATTTAAGCTTTGCTACATTTATCATTTGTAATAGTCAAATTTTATTTTGTTATTGTTAAGAAATCTAGTCAACCACAAACTCGAGCTAGTGATTGAAGTCCCAAAAATGTTTTTATACTCTAACACCCTTCTTAAGTGCTTGTGAGATATCTTTGCTCGAGCCTTGTTTGTGAACATTTTTGTAAATGGGTGGAAGTTAGATTCAAACTTGTGACCTACATGTCAAGAAGGCTCTAATACCACATAGATGAACCAACTCCACCAAAAGCTCATGTTTGTGATTAAAGACTCAAAAATGATTCTATACTCTAACACGCTTACACACCTCATGTGCAGGCAAAGTTTATTTACTCAAGCCTTGCATGTGAACATTATGTTTTTAAAAGGGGTGGCGCTTAGATTCAAACATGTGACCTTTAGGTCAACAAGACTTTGATACCATGTTAAGCAACCACGTCATCCACAAGTACAAGCTTGTGATTAGAGATTCATGAATGTTTTTATATTTTAACTAGTGTTATAATGTTCTAGGCTTGTAGCATAATTTGTACGGAGATTATATTGAATTAACAACAACAACCACAAACCCAAGAAAATCCCAATTTTGTTGGGGTCTTTAGGGGTTAAGATGAACGCGACCTTACATTTCTAAGAAACTGAGAAGCTCCTTTCCTCAGGTATTATGTATTACTCCAATTTTCTTCCCTAGACTTCATAAAAAAGTAAGAAGCGAATGAAGTTTTGGACTTATTTGCGAGTTCAAGAGGATGTTGCTTATTTTAGGTGACTTTTCCCATACTCTGTGTGTGTGTGTGGTATGGAGTTATGAGAAGAGGGGAGGGGAAATAAAGTGCTTAGTTCTCCATCCATTGAATCAAACACGCCATTAGTGTTGAATTACTTCACTTTTCTTTAATTTTTTGTAGGTTCAGAAGCTTGGATTGAGTAATGCAAGTTAGGGATTGTGGATGCCATTACTAATGACAGTTTTGTATATTTAGCTTAAAAATAAATGATATTTCGAATACAATGCATGCCAATCCTACTTTGCTGATGTGTGATCAGGTTTGAATGGTTTGCATTCATGCTTAATTTATGCTGACTTGCTTCATTGCAGGGACAGATGACGATCTTCCTCCAACGCATCAAAATAGAGGTGGTCGTATTGCCAGTAATGGTAGATCAACAGCAGTAGGTTCTATCCCTTATCCAAGGATGCATGGAGAAACTGATATGGAGACTCTAATTCGCCAGCTGGAGCAAGAAGCATACAGTTCAGTTTTAAGAGCCTTTAAAGCTCAAGCTGATGCTATTACTTGGGTACTCTAACATCCTTTTGATCATATGAATCTAATATAGGTATATGTTTCTAGTCAAGATTAAGCAATTGCTCTAAGAGATCTGTTTTCTTCAGGAGAAGGAAGGTTTGATAACTGAACTTAGAAAGGAGTTGAAATTGTCAAATGAAGAACACAGAGAACTTCTTGGCAGAGTAAACTCTGATGAGGTCATCCAAAGAATAAGGTTTGCAATATTGCTTTGATTGGAATCATTTCATGCTAGTGCTTGCCGCTTGGTGATGATTTCTTTTTCATCAGGGAGTGGAGACAATATGGTGGGAACCAACAAGGAATACTTAGTACAGGTCCTCAATCCGGCATTCATAGTTATGGGCAAGCTATTCACGATTTGATCCCCAGCCCTTCTGTCTCCGCTTCTCGGAAGAAACAAAAAGTGGCACCATCATTACCATCTCATTCTTTTGGTGGACCATCACCTAGTTTTCACCCAGCAGCGCTAAATACATCTAATCAACCATCATCAGTTGCTAAGAGAGGGTCTGTGGTGGGTCCCAAAGGGAAAAAACAAAAATCTGTGAGTTCTTAGGACCTTCGAAATTTATATTCTTTACTTTTGTGTTCTGAGTATTTATTGCCATTTACCTCTTTCCCACAGGGTCCATTACCCTCTGGTGCAACTAAGGCTCAATATCCTCCCTCTGGCCTTTCTGGAAGAGATCAATCTGGTAATATGATTGCTAGGCCAACTGATGGAGCTTCATTGATTGGAAGGAAACTAAGAACCAGATGGCCCGAGGACAATAATTTCTATGATGCTATCATAACGGATTATGATGCAGTGAATGTATGCCTTAATTTTTGCTGCTTCATGAAAGCTAATTACTTGATCAATGCAGTAATTGTGTGCTTTGTAGTGAAATAGTTTCTTTTTAAGAGCTATATTCTAATACGTTTTCATGTATTATATTAGGGACTCTATAGTCTTGTTTATGACAATGACACTCCAAATGAGACTTGGGAATGGATAAACCTTTCAGAGGTATATATAGATAAAAAAGCTTTCTTTCTCCTCACAGCACATTTAATTTATATATTTGATTTCTTGTAACATTTGCGTAATATTTTGAGTATTGGTCTCCAAGCCATACAGGCTGGTTTGTAAATTCTCCATACAATTCAAAGTTTCTATCATGTGTAGTAGCTAGAGTAGTTTGAAGTTAAATATATTAGGTCAGTTTACAACAACCCGATAGAATCCCACAAAACTAGGGTCCGAAGAGGGTGTGTGTATGTAGACCTTACTCCTACTTGAAAGTAGAGAGGTTGTTTTCAAGAGATCCCCAGCGAGCAATATAGAAAGCACATAGCACGACAGAAAAAACAAGAGTGAATTCCATAAATGGCTTATAACAAGTGGTTTTCCATATTTAGTCCCCAATTCTAATATATTACATGTGTTGCCCCCAATCTGTAACAAAATATTCCATAATCAGTCCTTTGGGGATTAGAAAGTAGAGAGGTTGTTTTCAAGAGATCCCCAATGAGCAATATAGAAAGCAGTCAAAGCACATAGCATGACAAAAAAACAAGAGTGAATTCCATAAATGGCTTAAAACAAGTGGTTTTTCATATTTAGTCCCCAAGAGTGAAGTCCTTGAAAGTAGAGAGGTTGTTTTCAAGAGATCCCAGCCAGCAATATAGAAAGCACATAGCACGACAAAAAAACAAGAGTGAATTCCATAAATGGCTTATAACAAGTGGTTTTCCATATTTAGTCCCCAATTCTAAAATATTACATTTGTGGCCCTCAATTTTTAAAAAACTATTCCATAATCAGTCCTTTGGGGATTATGTGAAAAAAAACATTTGGTCATATTTGGCCAAAAGGACTGTCAAGAAACCAATCCAACCAAAAGCTCAAGCTTGTGGTTGTGGCCCAGGAATGATTGTTATATACTCTAACACGCCCCCTCACGTGCAGGCGTGACCTCTTTGAGCCTTGCACGTGAAACCTTAATTTTTTCTTAAACTGGGTGGCGGTGAGTTTTGAACTCATTACCTCTTGGTCATCAAGGCTCTGATACCATGTTAAAGAGCATCCCACATCGGAAAAGTGTGAGGAAATTAATCGGTATATAAGCTCTTGTGTTGAACTAACTAATCGATTGGATTCAATCTTTTAATGTGGTTCAACCCAAGTGTCTTATTGCCCCAATCCAGTTGTCCATACCTCATCCTAAATTCTATCATGGTATCAGAGCAGGTTTTGGCCTACCTCCTTTGTCAAAGTGTCTGTCTAGATGTTCATTCCTAGCGGCCCGTTTGTTTTTAGCCCAGTGTTCCGTATGGAGTATGTACCCAACGACCTGTGGCCCGTTTAACACGATTGCTCGTCTGGAAGTCCATACCCAGCGGCTCGTGGTCCTTTATGTGTTGGCGCTCAAAAAAAAGTCAAGGGAATGGGAGTTCATTTGCAAGTGGTCAACTGGTTAGATTCAAAATGACCCAGTTGTCCACTTGAGGGGGAGTGTTAAAGAGCATCCCACATCGGAAAAGTGTGAGGAAATTAATCGGTATATAAGCTCTTGAGTTGAACTAACTAATCGATTGGATTCAATCTTTTAATGTGGTTCAACCCAAGTGTCTTATTACCCAATCCAGTTGTCCATGCGACCATACCCCATCCTAAATTCTATCAAGGACTAATTATGGAATAGTTTTCAAAAATTGAGACCACAAATGTAATATCTTAGAATTAGGGAGTAAATATGGAAAACCACATGTTATAAGGGACCGCCTACCCAAGCCTAGTAAAACTACCACCCACCCAACTACCATAGTCCTAGATCTCCACACACTCCTATCAAAGGTCATGTGCTCTGTAAGGGCTAGATGTCTTAAGTCTTGCCTAATCACCTTTTTTGAACTCTTCCTAGATCTACCCCTTCCCTCACCCCACCCACTATCATAAGCCTCTCGCATCTCTGCACTAGGACCTCAACGCTACGCTTTGTCACATGATTAAACCATCTCAATCTAGCCTTTTGCGTAGCTTATCCTCCACATGTGTCACTCCCACCCGTCCGGCCGTCCCCGAATAACCTCATTCCGAATCTTATCCAACATCCACATCTTATGTATCATATTGCATAAACTATTTAAGATGACAAGATGTATGGTACATTGGTACTCATCATTGCCTCATCTAACACTTTAAAGTACTTGTATTGTTTGTGCAAGGAGATGAGCTGTTTGCTGTCTTATACAAACTGTTTTGGAATACTATAAAATTATTTGTGTTGAATTTAACTATGGCTTCATCAGGATTGTTTACAGAGTAATTTTCAGAAATTTCCAGCATGTAATAGAATAGTAGATATCCTCTGCATTTTTTCCTTGCTAGTTTCAACATAGTTCTTTTTTGCAGAGACTGGAGTTTTTACCTGTCTTTGAATTCCCTTCCAGATTTCTCCTGAGGATATTATATGGGACAATGGTCCAGGAGGACAAGGCGTAAATAGAGCTTTTGGTCGTGTTAGTGCCCCACCAGGTGTGGGCAGAGGAAGGGGATTTACTAGAGCTCAGCACAGAAAGGATTTTCCACCATCACAGAATGGCGTGGCAAATAGAGGATCAGATGACATTCATTTACTTCACACCGATACGCTAGTTAAGGAGGTAAGGTGGTACACCATTTTAGGTGCACTGCTGGAGTGCTGATGTACATTTTCTCAAATTTCATTTTGCCTTTTAATGTTTTGAAGGTTGAGAGGATATTTGGTGCGGGACATCCTGATCCTGTTGAAGTTGAGAAAGCCAAAAAAGTGCTAAAGGTTACTTCTTCACCTACTCAATAGTTGTTTCCCTGACAAATCTCTGACTGTCGTACTTATACTAGTGGATTATTGATGCAGGAGCATGAGCAATCACTTATTGATGCTATTTCAAGGCTTGGTGATATTTCTGATGGTGAAAGCGGTATACTCACTCAAACTATTTTTGCCTCTTCTTTTTATCATTTATTGTCATACTACTATCACCATAGGGTCCAATCTCCATTGTTAATTTGGAATATTTGTTTTTCTTTACATTCAACGTCTCAAAGGGCATGCAGAGACATGTCTCATCATTGCTGCTTGGGATGTGTCAATATCCGAAAGACCTTGAATTTGGTAGTGCGCATCCCATTAGTGAATGTGCTACAAATTATGATGGCTTTTGGATCACTAACATTTGAAGTTCTGCTGTCAGCCAGTTGTGTTTTGCTTGCCGTTGACATGGACATAACCTTATATGTGATTCCCTTAGTTTGGATTTAGGTGTCCACTTTCTAAAATACTTCAAATATATGGAAGGGATGTAAGATAACAAGAGTATCAAAATTAGTTGTTTTTTCTATTGATGACAATAATGTTAATATGCTCTTTAGAGAGTAATTTCTTATAATTTTCTTAACTAAATATGGTATGTGGACGATCAACTCCAGGTGTGCTAAACAAGGGAAGTAGAAAAATTAATCCAGACCATAAGAGTATAGCATTATGATAAAAACAAAAGCAAGCCATAGATTGCATGTATCTCTAAATTAAGAAGGTTTTTTTCATGGATATGGCCTTGTTCATTTCACCTTAATCTTAACCAGAGTTTGCTGGAGTCTGGAGTTTAATACTGAAGTTTGAAGACTAGTATTTGGAACCTCGATCAAATATGCTATTAAACTAAAGAAATTTTTAATGAAAGTTTGAAAATGAAACTGAAAATCAGTAATCGAGTCTGGATTACTGGAATAAAAAGTTGAAAAGAACAAGGCTATGAAGTACATCATATCCTCTATTAATTTTGTGTACGACTTGTTTTGGACAATACTAAGCACTAATTGGGATCTATACTTTTTGCATCCAAATGAATATGGGTCTGTTCTTTTTTTACTTTGTGCTTATTGTTGTGCAAATTTCAGTACTTTTAAGTTTTAACTTCACTTTCAGTTGGCAATCAAAACTATGCTATTCAACTTTCACTCTATTCAAGTTCTGTAGAAAAGAACATAACCTACAAGTGACCTATGTGGCATCGATTCGAAAAGTTTGTTTAGAAAGTATTATGAGCATGTTGTTATTCTCTACATTTTCAGTTCTTGAACTCTGATTTTCAATGTGACAGATGAACATCATCATTTCATGCATGGGAACCCAATGGTGGTGGAGTGACATTTTACGGTGTTCTTAGGTAGTCAGACTTGTAGTTGAGGAAGAAGCTCTTTCGGTAATGGCATTGCTGTTTACAGTGTCAGTGTCGTTTAAATCGGATGCTTAGTAGTTGCTGAATGGCGACTTTGATCTCTGTGATTCTTGTAACCTTTGAAATGTAGGTTAACATGTAGCTGTGGCTCTGATTATTCCTTATAATTTGTATAAAAAAACACAATATTAATAATGGTTTTTATCCTGTTACAAATCATGTACAGAACTTGTGTTGGTGGTGGTGGACTTATGTTGATCAGTTTTTGTTTTACTCTTCCTTGAGAATTCAAAGAAGATTTTGCAGTTCCTAAAAACTTTGGGTTCTGGATCTTGTTTTTTCTGCTTAGTGATCTAAAATTGAGGTTGGAACCTGAATTCTGAAGGATGACATTCTAATACCTCTTGGTGGATTTCATTGGATAATGGGTTATATATGTTTTTAGTTCCTCTAAAATATGTGAGTTTTGTAAAATATGTGAGTTTTGTTTTTGGTCGTAAAATATTTTTTGTCTAAATTATCTTTACAAAAAGTTTATTTTGATAATGATTTTTATATGTAATTAAGAGTTTTAATTTGTTGACATAAAATATTTACTTCGCACTCAATAGCTTAGTTTTGTTTTTCTAATTAATTAACACAATTCTCATACCCAAAATTGTGTCCTTTATCAAATTACATCTCTAATTCTTAGAATATTTGGGAACGGCATATGTGTAATATGAGAAGAATATTTCTGGGCAAACCAAGAGGAAAAATGGGAAGAATGTTTTCGGATGGAGGAAATATTAAAAAGGAGATAAAAGATGAAACGAGAAAAATTGACGTGATACTCTTAAGAGTGAGGATGATAGGGATGTAGGTATACCATAAAATCTAACAAAAAACACTTTTTTGAGCCAAATGGATCCATAATTCCGTAGTTTTCAATTCCGTTTGTTATATTGGAAATAAGCACAATGTATACCATAGAACCATATGCTATAGAACCGATTGAAACGTATTTCCCATACATCCGCCGTGAGTACTTATTTACAAGAAATTAAATATATATTATTGATCAACTAAATATTTACTCATTTTTCTAAAAACTAAATATATTCAAAAATGAGTATTGAGTTATTATTCTACTACTCAGAAATGAGTTTTCTACTACCCCGGAGTAATAAAAAATGAATATTGTATACAGGTACATAGATACTCTGAAACCAGAGTTTGGGCCTGTGGCCGTGGAGAGTCTTACCCAATCGCGCGGCCATTCCCAAATCCTCTCCGCTCAGCCCCCCTATTCCGTATGATATTCATCGGCGGATTACCGTTCTCCACTAGTTCCGATGACTCATCTCCGCCTCAGGTAGTTTATGAGTCTGTTAGTGTTTACCTTCTCAATGGATTCTGCTAATATGTGAACACAATATTCTTCGATCAAGACATTGAGTAATGACGTGAACCACTCATTGACTGTAACATTCTAAATGGAGTAAATGTTTAATTTTGTGAATGCTTTGGAATTTACATTCGATATATTTGTATGTTGTGCATCACTGCATGTACATTTGCTTTGAAACCAACCAGACAAACAAAAGAACATAAAAATTTCATATCAGATCACATTTTTTTAGGCTGAAATAACATGTTTAATTTAAGGAAAATTCTTACGTGATCCTAAGGTCCATGTCATTCTACGGACCTAATTGCATTGATATCATAAAGGAATTGAGCCTTTTGCAAAAAAAGAATAGATTCACTTGCTAGCTCATGAAAAGTGTGAGAAGGTCCACATTTTACATGCGGACCTTAGGACCATAGAAGAACAACTCTTAATCTAGGTCTATTGTTTCTTGAGTTGCATTGATTTCAATATCTTCCCTACTTCATGATGAGCTGCTAGAAGGGTATATTTCACTGATGGTACCCGAACTTCGAGCGATATATGATTTTGGTACCTAAACTCTATTTCCTCTCGCAAAAATACTTGAACTTCAAAGAAATTTCACAAAAGTATCAAGTCACTTTGGGCGTATTTGTAATCTTACATATTTCTAATTTTTAGTTTTAAACCCGTCGTTTTTTCTTTTTCCTCAAATTCCCTCTCCTTTCATCTTCGGTGGCCCCACTTCCACCCGTTTTGGAGATGAAGGTGGAGAGAATACAAGAAAAATAAAAAAAAGGCGGGGTCAAATTAAAAAATTAGAAATATATAAAATTGTAATTAGGCCCAAAGTGACCTGACTATTATCTGGAAACCGGATTTAGGTACTTTTATGAAATTTCTTCAAAACTCAGGTATTTTTGCAAGGAGATAAAGTTTAAGTACCAAAATGATATATCACTCAAAGTTCGGGTACCATAGGTGAAATATACTCGTTGCTAGAAAGATTTCTTGAACTTTGTGGGCAACTGTTCAACATTGTTGCAACTCCCACTACAACAACATTAAGCGAGTTGGGTCGTTTGAAGAAGGCATTATGGTTACCTGGTCTTTAAGGCTGATGAACTTCTGGAGTGTTGGACTTGGCTAAAGAAGAAGTGCTCACTAAAGAAAGATTTTTTATGCTGTTGTGATTTCATGTAAATGAGAAATGTAAATTATGGTTTTACATCATCTCTGATGGAGCCAAAGATTCACTATTTTTTGGCCTTGGGTTATGATGGAATAAAGCAAAATGACTCTTTAAACTGTCCACGCTTCTTTTAATAGTGAAGTAACAGTTAGTCAATGCAACTTTTGATGCTCATCATGGGTCATCCGAAAACAGCCACTCTATGTTAAACCTAAGAAGCAAACCTCTGGACTTGCACCTTTATTTCTGGAAATTCTTGTATTTATTAGTTACTCCCTTTGTCCCAAAATAAACTTTCCATTTGGGTAGTCTCAAAATAAACTTCTCATTCCTTTTAAAGAATAGATTGGGCGGTCTACGTTAATTATCTTTAGTAGTCCTTTACATAAATTTCAACCAAACAATTTCACTTTTCCTTAAAGCTCTGTGAAAAAGCAAATGGGAAGTATAATTTGGGAGAGAGGGAGTATTATTTGGGCTGACAGTGTCCTAAAGAAATGTTTTGTTTTTGAATGATCTGGATTGTCTTTATGGATATGTACTACCACATCCATTTAGTTGTCACCCCTTAACTGCTTCTCTCTTTTTCCTCTCTAGAATGCAACCTTTAATAAGTGCATACTTGATGTAGTTAATCAAGATTCTCCCTGCAATTCTGAGAACAAGAGTTTTCTTGAGCAATTATATACAGTTTAAATTCTTGGAATTTCTGTTTCTTTTAAAGGCTAAACGTCACAGGCTTTCTATGGAAAAGAAGAACAAGAACATGATAAATTGGGTTTGGTTGAGGTCCCAAAAGTCCAAAAGTCACTGAATTTTTTTCTAAAATACTGCTTATATTCTTCAAACCATGAAGCCCCCTTTTATAGGAGAGTATAAAGGCCACACTTATACAACTATTATTAAATACTAATGGTTTAATACACAACAAATTAAGAATTTGACACTGAAAGGAATCCCAACCTACTAAGGAAAATGACATGCGTGTATGAGTTAATAATGAATAACAAAGCATCCTAGTAGGGTTTAGTCCAAAATATGAACTTTTGGTCCTAGTCATGTGTTGTGCGCGGTGCGGAAGTAACTGGTCTCCCCAGAAAATAACAACGTCAAGCTCCTGCTAATTAGAGAAATTTTTTGATGCATTCCAGGGTTACATTTGCTAGAATTGAAAGCACAACTGTTCACAGCATATTTCAGTGAAATAAATGCTGCATTATTTCATCGTACATCATGTTTATGACTGTTTATTCTTTATCTTTCATCATTATATTTGTTAAACAAAAGCTAATCTCTCAAGTATACTCAGATTTTTGCGTAGTGTTCACATCAGAAGACTTCTTGCTCTCCCATAAACGGGAAAAGTCGTTTCTTAACTAGACGTGTAGCAATTGTTTTAGCAAAAGTCTAGGATTTTGGGGATCTCAATAAAAACTCATCCTTCCATTTCCAATTCCTCTCAGTCTTTGTTTGTTCTTTGGTTTCCTTTAACGTTCTATCGTCCTTATTCTTGGCCTTAACACATGCCCTTTTTGTTACTCTAAGCAGGGAAAAGATATCTTGATGGCCTTAATGAATCATCCTGCTTTGATGTCTGCATCTTGTTCATTTAGTGCCATTCTGGAGAGAAAATTTTCTCTTTCCAATAATTCTCATTTGGTGGGAACAAGACAAATAAAATGGGTCTATGTTTTCCAAAGAGAATATGCAACTATCAACCCTTCACTTGTTGATGTAAGTTAAGAGTTATTATCTCTTTATTCTGCAACTGTACTTTAGCAGAATGGATTATTCAACCATTGATCCTTAGTGTTTACATTTTTCTTTCAGCTAAAATTCACCCTTTGTAATATTTGAAATACCCTTGTTTGCATTCCTCTTCTTGTTATAGTATTGCTTGTCAACATCCTTTCCCTAGTTGCAACCAACCTTTTATTTTCTATATGTTTTATCCTTTAGGTTCTTCATATGTAGAATGCAACCTTGCTGTTATATAAACAAATTTAAAGGTCATTCATTTCCAAAGCATTTGTACGCTATGTGCTTGGAGTCTAATTAACAATGTTGGTATGTGTGTTAATTGACCTCGAGAAGGCGTCTAATTAACAATGTTGGTATGTGTGTTAATTGACCTTGAGAAGGCGTACGACAGTTGGTGAAAGAGTATAGGGCTAAGAAGAAGGATCTGCATATGGTGTTTATTGACCTCAAAAAGGCGCACAACAACGACAGTGTGCCAAGGGAGGAGGTGTCTTGAGTAGAGAGGGATTTCGATCGCTTATGTTCGAGCAGTCACAGATATGTATGGCGGGGTAAGAACTAGGGTAAAGACGGTTAGGGGTGGCTCTGCGCCTTTCTCTGTAAAGATGTGTTACACCAGTGGTCTGCAGAGAGTTCAAGAGGAGGTCCCTTTGTGCATGCCTTTTGCTGACGATATAGTTCTCATTGACGACACCCGCAAAGGACTAAATGACAAGTTGGAGTTATGGATCCTTTCCCTGGAATCTGTCTTACACTAAGTAGGACTAAGGGGCTGTTTGGCAACTTCTGAATAGGTAAGTGCTGAACCAGTAAGAGGTTTGAATCATTAAGTGTTGAACCAGTAAGAGGTCTGAACCATTAAGAGCTAGTATATTGTAGGGGTGGGCAAAAAAACCGAACTAGCATGGTACCAAACCGGACCGTAATGGTACCGAACCGTTTTTAGTGTTTTTAAACGGGATTGATTTTTTTCATCACGAACCGAAACCGAACCGATATCAAATGGGACGGGACCGTGATACATATATTTAAAACCGATTATCACGGACCGAACCGTCCAACGCTATATACGGAGTACGTATCTCAAATAATTATGGAGTATTTGTCTACTTCATCTTACCGTATATAGAATACTTTGTATTTTATTATTCATTTTTAGACTTTCTCATTATTATTATTGTTATTATATTTATCATTACTATTAGCATTATTTTTTTATAGTTATTAGTATTCCGATATTATATGAATTGGGAAAAAAATTATTTTTTAACTTTGGACTCGGTATCTTTTATTCTTTATGTTTATGATCCGTTTAAATTTGAAATCAATACTTTTATTTAACAAACTTGTGCTTTTTTATACAAATTTATACATTAAATTCAATATTCTTTGAGTAATGTACATTCATTTTTTTTGGCACGATTTGAGCATGGGTATGGTATTGTACCGTTCCGTTTCAAAATGGAATGGTACCGAATGGTTTTGGAGTTCATCCCGTACCGATACTGAACCGTTTAAATAAGAGCGGTCCGTGATATGTTCCAGTAGTATCACGGACCATCACGGACCGCGCCCACCCCTAGTATATTGCTTAACTATTCAGAGGCAAATGTCTGATCAATTCAGATAAGAGGTCTTAACCATTCAGACTCTGTATAATATTTAACCATTCAGAGGCAAATGTCTGAGCCATTCAGACATCTGAACCATTAAGAGGCTGAAACAAACAGTCTGAACCATTAAGTGCTAAACCATTCAAACATCTGAACCATTAAGAGGCTGAAACAAACAGCCCCTAAGACTGAATACATGAAATATTGTTTTAGTGGCTGGGTGACGAAATCAGAGGTGGAAGTTAGGATTAGTTCCCACCCATTGCCTAAGATAGACTAGTTTCGGTATCTTGGTTCGGTAATCCAGGCAGATGGGGAGTTAGACGAGGATGTTGCACACCGTATTGAAATGGCTTGGGCTAAACATAAGTTGGCTTCAGGGGTTCCATGGGATAATAATATTTCAACTAGAATGGAAAGATAGTTCTATCGGTTTGTAGGCAGACCGGCTTGTTATATGGTGCATTGGTGTGGAGTGCGGGATGGTTAAAAAAGCCCACGCTCGTCAACTGCATGCTGTAGAGATTCAGATGTTGCGATTGATGAGTGTGCAAATGAAATTAGATAGGATTCAGAACGGGGTATTTGAGGACGGGTAGAAGTGGCACCCGTGGATGATAAGCTATGAGAACCTAGGTTTAGGTGATTTGGACATGTGAGGTGGCAGAGTGTTGAGGCCCCAGTGCGGAGATGTGAGAGGCTTACAGTGGTGGGAGGGAGTCTGAGACGGAGTAGACCTAGGAAGAATTGGAAGGATGTGATTAAACATGACCTAGGACTTCTTGCTCTTATCTAGGATATGACAATCGATATGAGCACGTGGAGAGCTGGGATTATGGTAGTTGGGTAGGCATTCTTGGCTTGGTGGTACTTTCTGCTCTGGTGTGCTTTTTATGTTGGGTGATTTCTGCTGGCTGTGTTTTTTGTTTCGTTAACATTAGTTTGCTCTTTGCTTCTTTTGTGCTTTGTGCTTTTTGTGTTTTATGTGCCTTTTGTGATCTTGTGTTGTTTGTATTACTCGAGCTGGGGGTCTCTTGGAAACGGCCTCTCTACTTTCAAGTAGGGGTAAGGTCTGCGTACACGCACCCTTCCCAGACCCTACTCTGTTGGGATTCAAGTGAGTTGTTGGTGTGACATTGTATCTATGCTCTTACTCTTTTCGTCGTAATATGTCCACTTATATATATTTTGAAGTGGGGGTCTCTTGGAACTTGGAAGCAACCTCTCCACTTCCAAGTAGGGGTAAGGTTTCATACTCACACCCTCTGTGACCCTACTTTTGTGGTATTTTACTGCATTTTTTATCGTTGTAATCATTTCTAAAGAATTTTTACTCGTATATTAATTCTCTGTTCTGACCGTATATGGATCATATTGTGTTGAATCCTGTAAGTTATTTAGTGTGTGCTTATCAATAATACCACAAAAGGGGCAGGTTAGTTTAAGTATTCATGCAGTGCAACTTATTTTTTTATTTTTATTTTCCTTTTTCTGTTTTGCACTCAATATTTACTTGTATGTCTGGAAGTTTCTGGTCATAATTTTGTTAGTGAACTTTTTCCTCTCTTACAGTCTAACATTTTCTTGTTGCCACGAGGAAGATGGTTGGCACTGATGAGGCGACGACGTGCGTAGGTCTTGTCATACGAAACCCTAAAAGTGGAATGTAAGGATCCAAATTCACTTTAGGTTGGAGTTTCATGCAACTGTGTGATTTAGGTAGCATGGGTGATAAGGAGACAATTGATAAGAGGAAATAAATAACACTGATGGTAAACCTTTTAGATTACGATGAACAAACATTTATGTTGAACATGTGTAAGGAAACTTACTGAGCTAAGGCTCACCTGATGAATATTTGGAAGTATATTTATGTTTAAGAACTTTATCATTATGCTTTTATTTTAATATTATATTTTTTTTAAATGTAAACTATCTTGCTATCTCATTTCTCTGCCATGTCCGTGTCCTAGTTTTCATGAATTTTTCTTATCCTTGCGTCCATACATGTCATGTCCCTATGGCTGTGTCTGTGTCTATGCTTCTTAGGACTGAAGTACATTTCTACCTTAGCGATATTTCCATATTGGTTGCAGGATCTCCGTTGCCCATGTAGATTCTCCAGATACTGTTGAAATTGGCATAACCCAGATGCTCTCCTCCATTGCTGATAGCAATGATTCCATCTTGGATGTATTTTTCTTCCTTCTAATGGTCAAAGTCTTATTTTTATTAACCTCTGTAATTTTTCTCATGAATCTCTAGTTTTACATGTATGTCATGTGCAGGTGCATCTAATTGGTGGTTTTAATGATGTCTCACATCAAGTCAGCACCAATTTCTCTTATTGTGTGTTTAAAGTTTTCATTAGATGAGACAGACGTAAGGGCAACATCATGATGCTGATGTAATCTGTTGGGCATTTTTGCAGCCTGAAAGTGGTGTTAGAAAAGATAATGAAAAGTGGGAGGGATATTCCTTTCCTATATGCTCCAAGATAGTTGACATTCTGGGGAAGAGTACCAATAGTTTCAATATTGTAACTCTGCATGTTCTTGATTATAACACAATAAAGGATTCAGAAGGAAATGCACGACCAATGTTCCACGGTTTCCTGGTAATCTGAATATGTAAGGGCGGTGAATCTCTGCTAGTTTCACTCTTTCACCATGGATGTGCTCATATGTCTTTGCTAGGTGGAAACTGCCACTGGGTCAATATTTCCAGCAACCTTTGATGGAACTACTAGATGTCCAGATGAACTCATTAGGAGAATTCGAGTGACATCTTCATTTGAGGACCCCAGTTGGAGAGGTAGACTGTTAGAGACATATGACACTAAGTCGGACAAATTCATTATTGCTCCTTGCACTTGGTAAAACCTCAACTTTGTTTAAATACTTGATCTCATATTTTTCTTGTATGGACACAACACGCTTTTTAATAAAGTAGAATTTTGGTAGTTGAGATTTGTGCTGAGAGAGAAATAATATCCACCACACAATTCTTTAAACAATTTTCTCAAGGGAAAGTGGAAGATAATCTGGGATATCCATAAAAGGAAAACATGAAGAAAATTATGTGATGGTCTGATTGATCAAATTAACTTTAGCTCAGTTATCTTGGGAGAAAGCCATGTTAGATATTGGTGATGGCCACTTCTGTGATATACCTTTTAGACTTTTGACTGTTTAGTTTGATTTCTTTATTGAATTTAATTATTACTGAGCTGGATTTTTCCCTTAATATATGTTTTTTTTGCTCTTTTTCATTGCGAAGGTCCTCGCGTCAGAAAAAGATTGCTCAGTGGCTGCAAAGTCTATCTGCTTCAGAAATCCTTCGCATCTGTTCCACTTCACCTTCTGTCGAGCCTCCTGACTTCGTTGATAATTTAAGAAGGTAAATATGCTTTTGTTTTTTCTAGGTAATGATGCATTAGCTATTTGGTTATGTTTAAACCTCTTTATTCTACATGAGTGCGCAAACATCAAGGCTATCATGCAACGCCTTAATTTGAAGAGGCATTTCAGAAAACAGAACTAGCCCAGTGTATGGACTGGGAAAGTGACTCTCATATTAGACTAAATAGCTAGTCTGAGATTCATATTTTGAATGTTCTAGTGGCAAGAGCTTCTAGAAATTGACTCTCATATTAGACTAAATACCAGTCACATATTTTTTCAAGTTGCATTTTGGGTAGTTGTGTCATTTTACCAGTGTTCATTCAACAATGCCTTGTTCCATACATCACGATTCTAATTAAGATGGATGGTAATAATTGGCTTTCTAATAAATATAGTAGAAATAACCAAACTTGAACTAGGTGCAATAATCGTGTTATTGAAACTGAATTACCATTATACGTATTTGCTTGTCCCCAAGGGAAAGTTCAAATTCCAACCATATAAATTATAAGTATGGTGGCAATAAAACTTTGGGGAAATAAGCTTTACATGATGCCTATTTGCTTTAATAAACTGAATTACCATTATAAGTATGGCGGCAATAAACTTTGGGGAAATAAACTGAATTACCATTATACCTATTTGCTTTACATGATGCATGAAAACTTTGGGGAAATAAACTTTCCATGTTTATGGAATGAAAATTTTCTGAAACTAAATAAGTGTTCAGGAGTTGCTTTCATTTTAAGAATGCATTAGTAGGGACTGAAAAGCACTATGTCTTACCCTTTAATCTCCATTCTTGAGTGGTGGCATTCATTGGGTGTTAAGTTTCACAAAAAGCTGATGTTGTGCTTGTCTTGATTTATATAAGGAAAGGCTAAAGCATAAGCTAGAAATATGAAAAAAAAAGTTAGAATCTCCATGGTTAATGATTAATTGTAGCACTGTTAAAGATGAAAATCCAAAAATGTGTTGTTATTTTGAGTGTTCCATTTGTCTCCAAAAGAAAAAGATGTAATTCATATCATTTCTCTCCCCAGCATATAAATTTTAACCACACAATTTCATTTTTCTTAATATTAATATTAGTCAATTGTGGAGACTTTTTTTGGACAGAGGGAGTACTTATCTAAAGTAATGCTAATAATAAGATAGTCAACCATAAATGGTTATTTGTAAATTGCATTGGTTTATCAACTATTCAACTATTCTCATTCCGTCCATCCAAAATAAACGTCTCATTTTATTTTCGGGAAAGGAATGTGTGGTTCAGATCATTTCTCTCTTGTCTAAGTAAATTCCAATCACACTTTCCACTTTTTAATATTTTTCTTACACTACGTGAAGTCAAATTGAGACAACAAATGGTGGGAATACATGGTTTATTGGCTATCTTTTCTTTCCCTATGGCTTGGGGTCACTATTCTTCTTTTAATCCAATATACTCAAGTGAACACAAACACTTTGTAATATCGCATTAACGCTTGGGGAAATTGACTATTTCTTTCTTTTTTTCTTTCTTTCTTTCAGACAATGGGACTATTTGATCAAACACCCAGATTGGCGAGAAACATTTCCAGCTAAACACCCCCGAATATTTGTGAGAACAGCTGATGATGGGGGTTGGGACAGGCATCACCCCGCGAGACAAAATGGTCATATTCGTGCAGCCAAGTGAGCGCTTCCTTTTCACGCTGTTTCAGAATCATATGTATTGTTGTGCCAATCTAATCATCCAATTTCACACCCAATGTTACTGTGAATTTCTCCAATCCAACACAACCGGGTTAATCGTCCATGTAGAGCAAAAATTGTGGGAATTTTCAGGTGGTATAAAAAGCTCAACTCCATCTTTACCTAGTGTTCCAACATTAGAAAGTTGGAAGAGGGAGGTTTCTAGTTCATGAAAGATCTAGGAAAAATGTTGTTGAGGGTACTGTTTGTTTTAAGTTGAAATATGCCTTAAGAGATTTTTCAGATTTTAATTAGGGGCATTTGACCCCTTTAGTTTGAATGTATTTGTGCTATTTTCCTCCTCTTAAGGGGTATCATGTTCTTGGCCAAGATATGCCCTATTCCTGTTACTCTTTCTAGCCTAAAACTTGACTTTTTTTCCTCGAAATGTCCTTAAAAGACGTAGTTAAACTTACTCTTACTCAAAAGAGGTATTCATAATTTTGAAATTATTATTGATGTTTTTTTTCGTTTGAATATTACTGAATGTTACGGAGTAATTTTTTTGTTGTTCCAAGATATGTTTGTGGTTATGAATTTAGGGATTTGGTTTGTTTTTACTCCGTATTTGTTTATTTATTGCACTTCCCAAAAGTTCAAATTATTGAAAAAAAAGTTGGAATGGTGAAAAAATCAAGACAACATAGGGAAGATCTTCCCAATAAGGGAGGTATGGCAATGGTGTGTGATATTGTTCATTGTGCGCTATTCTCCACAGCTCATTAGAACCGGAATGAGTTAATTGATGGCAAGGGTAGAGTAGTCATTTGCATAGTTTGCTCTTATCTAAAATGGAATACCGGACGAATACTCAAAGACGGAAAGAGTATTTCGCAAAATTTATATACACTTTCTTAACGTGATAGCGGATAGTGTTCTACTTCCTTATGAGGGTGGACGATATATTGCTAAGAGTATCCCACATCGGAAAAGTGTGAGAAAAATAATCGGTATATAAGTTCTTGAGTTGAACTAACTAATCGATTGGATTCAATCTTTTAATGTGGTTCAACCCAAGTGTCTTATTACCCAATCCAGTTGTCCATACCCATCTTAAAATTTATCATGGTATCGGAGCACGCAGGTTTTGGCTCACTTGGCGGCTCGTGGTCCTTTAGGTGTTGGCGCTAAAAAAAAGTCAAGGGAATGTGAGTTCATTTGCAAGTGGTCCACCGGTTAGATTCAAAATGGTCCGGTCGTCCACTTGAGGGGGAGTGTTAAGAGTATCTCACATCGGAAAAGTGCGAGGAAATTAATCGGTATATAAGTTCTTGAGTTGAACTAACTAATCGATTGGATTCAATCTTTTAATGTGGTTCAACCCAAGTGTCTTATTACCCAATCCACGCCACAACTCCCTATGCCAACTTCCCTTATCAAAACCATACCAGTACTACCTTGTTAGTTCCATGATGTTGGCTAATCTTTTGGCAAAATAGAATCCCATATTTGTTAGGTGTTTTACTAGGTAGAAACCTCTATTTGTTAGGAGAGGTTTATTTTATTTAGATTTCTAGAGTTGCTGCAGTTTTCGAAGTTGACACAGAAGATGCTACAGCACGATGTTGCAACACACTGTTCGGGATCAGAGGTCTGAGCACGGGATTTTAAGCTGCAATCTGAATTAGAGACCTATTGGGATTGTGATTACATGATAATAACTCCAGTTGTACATGCTAAGGAATCCCAACTCTTTAGGCTACTTGTGGATCAAGATTAAGGAAGTGGAGTTCAAGCCAACTTCTACTAACCTATTCCTACTAGGATTGTGTCAAGAGAAGCCTATAAAAACACAGTAGGTCCCTGGGAATTACTTGGAGCGATTGAGAGGGAAAACAAAGAATATACGCTGATGTAGAGCGTTCCCGTCGCGTCCCGGAGCTTCCCATGCGTGAAGAAGGTTACGATCTACATGAAGGAGGAGATCTTCAACGCCAAACAGATCGTGACGTCCAGGAGATGAATTAGAGCTGAACGAGTGGGCTGCCAACACGTTTGTCCTCGTGATCTCGGTGGAGATGTGATAGCCAAAGCGGATCTGAACAGAGTTTGGGTTGGAAATCCTAGATTAGAAGTTTTGTCATAGCAATTCGGAGAAGGGTGTCTCATCATGTTGTTATGTACCGGTGTAACTTGCATCTAGTGATTTAGTGGAGGGCTATTACACAAACGTGGGCCCCGCAGACTAGGAGAATTTGCTCCGACTGCGTAAACATATCTGGTGTTATTTTTTTACGCATTTTATGTTTACAGCATTCTGCCCAGTAGACGCTGTAACGTCCTCTGTGCCATCTTCTTCTGTGTGTGCCTGTGACAGAGAAGTGTTGTAGCACACTGTCTGTCATCTATTACTGTGACAGTGATGCAACACCTTTTCTGTAGCATAGCTGGTTGATTTGTTTGCATAGCTTTCAATTGGTGATTTCCGCTGCGCCCCCACGAACTTACAATCCTCTCCTAACACCCCTGCCGACCAGCCTACAGCCTCTACCCAGCCCCCAGCTATTGCCGAACAGCCCTCTGCCCTTGCCGACTTCACACCCGCCGTCACGCCGTCCGCCATCCCGGCTGCTTCGCGGCCTCAGCGTGTTCGGTGTGCCCCTAGTCGTTTGTTGGATTATGTGTGTAACATTGTCCATTCTGATGCCTCCATTATTGATTCCCCTGAAAAATCTGTGTGCTCTGGAACTTGGTTTCTTCTCACTAACTTCGTAAATTATGAGAAATTGCATGACAGGTACCGTGGTTTTCTAGCCGCTCTTACTTCTACAGAGCTGCCCACATCTTTTCGAGACGCCATTCAACACGCAACATGGCGTGTTGCAATGCAACGGGAGATAACGGCATTGGAAGCTAATCATATGTGGGATACTCTTAACATATAGATGTGCTAAATACAATTTGGGGCAAAAAAAGTCTAAGTGGCAATTTCATATAGAGGGTAGCCCCCACCCATTTGGTATGAAACCAAACCGGTAAGAAAGTCTAAATATTTGTCGAGCATATTGCATCTCTTTCTCGTCTTTATTTATCTATATTGCATCTCTTTCTTTTTAAATTATTTAAAAATTGATTTTAGTAAGTAGACGGATTAGTATATGTACACCCCACATAAAATAAGAAAAAGTCTAAGTTAATGAAATCTGATGTGATCCCGATTTGGAAAAAAGAGATGGTATGATGAGTACTCCCTCCGTCCCCCAGTTTGTATATTAAAAAATTATTAAAACTAAACAATGCTACGGAGTACTCGTATTAGATATCATTCTCAAAATGTTAAAGCTAAGCGGTGAAATTGTTTCCAAATGGGCACTACTCTAACATTCTTTTTCAAGTAGAGAACAACCCATTTTTGCCAAGTTCATATGGGTTACCACTTGCAAAATGAATTTTCTCATAGTCTCATCCCTCCATACCAAAGGTTTGAAATGAAGGATCAACATGTAAATGACCACACACCATTGAATGAAGCTTTGAGAAGAACAATAGGGTTAAACGTGGCCGGGCTATGGGACACTAAACAATATTCACGGCTTATTAAGAATGAACTGCTAGATAGACAAACAGATAAATGTAGTGGGTTAAAATATGTTCTAATATCATGATGGAATCATATGAATTATAATTGAAGTATGAGATGCTCAATTAAGCTATAAATCATTATTGGGTTAAAACACATTAAAAAGATTAATTGAGATTTTAAATGTCGTGAACTTAAAATATAAATTTTATTTAGGAATGGGCGGGTGAGTGGTAACTGGTATGGCCATAGTGGGTGACAAATGTCAGGTAAGGAATGAATTTGTTTAAGCAGTTTTCACCAGATACATACAAACATCCCAAACCGGAAAAGCTTTAGTGGTGAAAATGATGTACTCCCGTCCCTTAACTGTGTACCACGAATTATAGAAAAAAAATATTTAGTTATACTATAAATTTAGTAAAATTGGGACTATCTTAAAATAACTTTAAAATATCAAATTTTTATAATATTTAGTTATCTTAAATTATATTTAATTCGCAGTAAAAAAGTATCACAATTTGACAAAAAAAGTTAAACTGTAACAATTTTTTAAGAATAGAAGATGTATATATATTTGTATGCATATGTGTGGATCATCCCACAAAGCAGAATCTGACACTGCATCAAAAGGGATGCAACTTTAGTGTAATCTCTCAACTTTTTTGCCTTTTTTTCCTTTACAAAACCACACAAATCTTAACCTCTAAGATACCTATTACACACCCTTTCCTTAATCATGTCCTATTCCTTCTTTCATGGGTCATTTTCCACTTATTATTTTTACTTAGTTTAGCTCAATCTTCATGCTTTGCACAAACACAAACCAAAATCTTACAGTGCATCAAACGGGATGCTTTTGCATATATATATGTTATTTTTATTTTGGAGATAAAAGCTATATTTTGCTCATATTTTTGGTGTTTTCTTTTAAATGATTATATATTTCCCTTTTAATTTTATCCCTCTTTGTCCCTTAATATTCGTAATCGGGACAAAACAGAACAACTTCGGATAGTCCTATTTTGTTATTATCCGAAATTAGATATAAAAATATAAAATACATAAGCGGGAGGCAACCCACTTTGACTTGGAAATAATGAAAAAATGGTCTATTTATTTATATTTTTTTAAAAGCCAAAAGAATAAGGAAACATTAAAAAATGTTACAACATACGTCAAATGTCAAGATTATAAGCTTCATAAAAACTATGAGCCACAAACTAGGGTATTTCGGTCCTAGTCCATTTTTTAAAAAATATTCGAATATGGATATTTTTTTATATTTATTTTGGGAAAAACACAAATTGTGATACTTTTTGTGTTATATCATCATATACATTAATAAATAAATAGACATATACATATATAAGGGACAAGGGGACGGAACCGGAAAATATTTATCTGTCTCGGTCCTGTCCCATTTTAAAACAATTTAGAACATGTTTGGGACAAAGTTTTATCATCCTTGACAAAATGGAACATTACACGGATGGGACCGAGATATTTCGGATCGGGACAATGATTTCAGAATTCTTGCCCACTCTTACTTTCTCCATTTAATTTAGAATCCGTTTGGCGAACGCATGAGGCATTGGTTTTGATATCTCTCGATATGAAATACTTTTTATAGGTATTTGGTGTAATATAAAGATCAGAGCACTCAAATTTGATATCTCTACCCATCACATTTGGGAGGCTTTTGGTAAAGCCTAACTTTCTATAAAAGCTAGTAGTGGGGTGTCATCACATAACCCATTATTCTGATTCATAACATTCATCACCACCAGAAGCAAGCAATATACTCTGTGCCAATCAATACAATCTTTTCAGAGATCACAACAAAAAAACCATAAATCATACTATGGCTGCAGATTATAGTCATTCATCATCATCTTCTTTTCAGCCTCACCTGTGCTTCTTCATAGCCACACTCTTCATGTTCATGGGCATCACATGGTACATAAACTATGAGTCCATACTTGAGGGGGTGGTGGACCAGATCAAGCTCCTCCTGATGCTCTCCCCCTTGCTCCTCCTCCTCGCCCTCCACCTCTTCTCCAAGCTCCAAAACAGGTCTACTCCGCCGCTCCTCTTCTCCTCCTTCTTGCCCCTGCCCGACGAGACGGCGGGCCCCGCCTCCCGGGAGGGTGGTTCTTCGACCCCCTGGGGGGTCGGGCTCCTCCTCGTGCTTCTCCTCTTCATGGTCTCTTACCAGTCCGATTTTCGCGAACGGTGGTTCCCGCTTTTGTGGAGGTGATATGATGATGGTCAACGCATGGGTGCCAAGGGGGTAAGACTCGAGTTCGATTCCTGACAAGTTGTGGAGGTGATATGATGATGGTCAGTGACAACTGCACTGGAGTGCAACTATGCTCAGCATAGCGCCTAGACTCCACTCTTTGCCACCATACCAATCTGCAATTAAAGTCTAATTTACCTCTTTTCTATGACTGTCCGGCCGGGTGTGAGGGATCCATCCTTTTTTTATAGATATTGTGTAAAAGTAGTTCAATATGCATCTCTTGTTAGTTTCTTGTCCTCGGTTTCTTGTTTTTTTTTTTTTTGTAGCAAATATGTGAGACTAATAAATTGAAATCGAAATTAAGTTTTAGTTGCTTCTATTTTCATTAAAGTTTGGATAATAAATACTCCCTCCGTCCCCAATTTGATTACAAATTGATACTACCTTCGTCCCGCTATATTCGTCCACTTTTGATTTTTGGAACTGTTCATCTGAGCACTTTGACTCATCAAATTCTCTCAATGTGTAAACCTAAATATAGTCATGTGTGATCTTGTTTGATTTGTCTTAACATATAGATTATTAATATATAATTTTTATAATTTTTTAATATACAAATTACAAGATAAAATAGATTAAAGAAGTGTATTAGATAGTGTGTAAAAATGAAAGTAGACAAATATTCTGTGACGGAGGAAGTATATCGATAAGATATAAAAATTACATATTAAAAAACTACGTCAAAAGTTCTATAAAACAAGAGGTGACAAGAATATTTTATTTTATCAAATACTTAATGAAATCCCGTAAACAAACAAACGTTATCGAGAGGAGAGAAAAAAAATTGTAATCTATTTCGGACGGAGGTAGTATAACAATACAAAGCCACGCTTCGTGTATAACTATTCCTCTCATCCCAAAAAAATTTTACTCCTCCCGTCCCTAAATATTTACAACATTTGTTTTTTTGTACGTTTTCATTCGTTATAGCAGTCGCGGGAACTTTTGTTTATTTCTACGTTTTCATTCGTTATTTGATAAAATAAAATATTTTTGACATCTCTTATTTCAAAAACTTTTCATGTAGTTTTTTGATATGTAAATTTTATTTTTTATTTCTATACCAATATGTAAATAAAATGAATTGAAAAAACTTGATATTTTACTTCGGGAATACAAGTGTGACAAATATTTTGGAACGGAGGGAGTACATTATTTTTGGACGTCATAAAACCTAATTTAGACTGACTTTAATTCTTGAACATGTGACTCAAAATATTTCTCTATTGTCCAAATAGAGTTTAATCATATATGCATCTTTTGTTTAATGCTTTTTGTAAATTTTGTTATTGATTGCATCTTTATAAAATGTTTTTAGGAGGAAAGGGGTATAAGTGATTGATTGATATACTTACAAATACTTTTTATGTCCTATAAAAATGTTCCATGTTTAATTGGACATAGAGATTAAAAAAATAAAAATGTGTTATCAAAAATGGTGCATAAGAGAAAAAAATAAAAGAGTTACCATTTTTTAAAGTGAATAAGTAAAAAAATTTTTGAGACTGGTGAGAAAAGAAATATGAAAGTTTTCTAAACAGAGTATATACTAGAGGTAATACTTTAGACAAAAGAGTGATGGCTGGTATACAAAGTAGTGGGAGATAAGAGGATCCTTTCTCCCATACATAAAGTGTGTAATTGAATAGATTTATTCTTTGTCATAGAATTCAATTTATCTCTTCTCAGGTGACTATCTAACCCTTTTTGAAAAGCCCTTGGGATGGGGTTCATCCTTTTTTTTGTAATTGAATGTTTGGACTTAATGTATCATAGACTCAGTTGGAAAACTATATATTTACACCCCAAAAGAATTGTTTAAAGTCAAAGAACTCTTCCGACCCCACCCAAAAAAAAAGAGATTACGGAGTATAACCCAACTTCCAGAGTCTCTTAGATACCAGCCCGGACAGTAAGTCGAAATGAGAGAATGAGCTTTAATCTCAGTATGTTTAATAGAAAGTGACTAAGTGAGACCTGCCTCTAGTACGTGCAAGAATCTTATGCTTATCATGATCATTTTTTTCATCGTTGTCAGAAATCAAACCTGTATAAATCTCTTATAACAATATGCTCTCGACCAACTAAGCTATGCCCCCGGCACAACTAATTGAGCAATTGGTGAAATTTGTATTTTGGATAGTACAATAGTATTTAACTATTTATGTCTTTTTCCAAGTAATCAGAATTGGTTTAGGATAACTGGACAAAACGATCTTTCAAAATGTCGCTGAAACATTTTGTTTAGCATTATACCTATAAACAAACACTGCCTTTCTAGAAAGACGAAAAAAGTTTTAAGTACTAAATTGGAAAAAATATACTCCGTATGTTTTAGTACTATTTAGTGCAAATTTCACAAAAACAATATACAATTGAGAATTGATGCTTCCTTTTATATAAACTTGACCTGGGATCGAAGTTCAAAACTTCTTGCTAAACAAAGGAAGATCTGTTCTTATCAGAATGATAAAGTGCATGTTTGGTTGTGCCCTCAAAACTACTATAACATCACTTTTGAAAACTATAAAACATCAATTTAACTCAAATTGCAGAATAAAATGCATTGCTTACATTCGCCCACATACTTCGTGAAGTCAAACCATGAATATTATTCAACGATGTAGGGAGTATACAAGGTTCAAAGGAATACAAACAGGCAGAGAGCTATGGTTTTTATTCACAAACCATTGTACACTATCCATTCTTATTAAATACCAGAAAATGTCTAACATAAACAGAGTTTAATTCGAAGGAAACCAGGAAAATAACCCAAACCCATCTTAGAAAATGATGTCTTCTTCGTCTTGGTGCGAAATACCTGTTGCCAAAGACATTTCCTGCGTGGCCTTCTCCTTGGCAAATTCCCTGGCAGAAGCCATCTGCTTCTCAATTGCTTTCTTCTTGTAGCCTTGTATCTTCTTCAGCCTAAAGAAGTCCTCTCGTTCCAGCTCGTCCAGTTCCCCCTTGATGTAGTTGATGGTGTTCTCCAGCCTTGGCTTCACCACATTCTCAAGGGCATTGACCCTTCGATTCGTGGTCTTGATCGCCTCGTCAAGGGTGAGAAATGATGTTTGGAGGGATGCAAGCTCAACTAGCAACTCGATTGCTTTCACATAGGCAACACGGCATGCCTGTACCTGTTGCCCACCTCTGGCTAATCCTGTCAAGTCGTTCTTCGTCTCTCCTTCAGAGAAATACTCAAACTTTGGGAGCTTGACACCGGCAATGTTTTCTTGGCGCGACCGGACTTTGAGCGTGGCACTCTGAACGTTTTCCAGAACAGTGTGCTTGATGTTGTCGCCAGCTGAGTACTTGGCCTCTGTCAGAGCAAAGGAAGAGCTCTTCATGATCTCGCCCATTGACTCTTTTGTTGAAACGATTTTCTTGAGGATTTGCCTGAACTTCACGGTGAGAGCATCACTTTTCTTCTTGAGTAACGCATGACCTCTTGTAGCACCAACAAGGCGAGCTTTCATGACGCCAAGCATTGTGACAGTAGGAACCACATTTAAGCGTTGGTTTTGCCCGGCCATTTCTGCCATATTCAAGGAAAATATCAGTCCGCATCTAATCAATTTCATCTTTTCTTCAACCCATCAAACCAAGTAATACAATACTACAAATATATAAACTAGAACGCATGTGCATAGCACTATTATAACATTTGTCAATTTATAACACAAAATCACAAGGTGTATAATAATTATGACAAGTAGTCCAGTAAGCTCATATAATGATGAAGAAAGTTGGTGCAGTTTAAGAAATTTATTAATCATTTCAAAGATGGGCAGAAAAGACTCTTTTAGCTCCATTCGCAAAAATGACTCTTTAGCTCCATTGGCGAAAATGACACTTTTAGCTCCATTGGCAACAAACAGAAAAAAAAACAAGTTGGGATCCCAGCTCTAGCTCTCCGGTCGGTCAGTCTACCCTCATCAGGACACCCATCATTATTTAAAAAACAAAAAATTAAAAACAAGAGAAATTAAAGAGCTTTCACCCCTTGAGGGCAAGACCCTATCTAATCTTCTGCCACAGCCACTTTCACTAGAATGGTCAAACATTTACATCCACACCATTGTCACCCTCTTCTCCATCATTACTCCTCTCTGTAGTTTTTTTGGGGAGGAAGAAATTCTTAAAGAAGAAAAAGAAAACAAAAATCTGCTTATAGAACGAGTTGCTTACGATGTATGTGTGAATAGTGTAAAAGAAACAGATTGACTATCTGATATCATCATCACTGGGTAGCTGTAACAACTACAGTAATACATCAAACCAAGTAATACAATACTACAAGTAACTAAAACACATGTGCAGTCTTGTCTAATCTGATTCGAATAAGAATAAGTAATTGGGGGAGCATGGTACGATAGCTTGTACCGATACTGTACTAAATATTTCGGTTCGTTATGGGATTTTACGATTTTACGTCGTACTCGTACCGATCCCGATTTCAAAATTTTGGTATGGTTTGGGATGGTTCATATCGGTTTTGGTACAGATCAGGATGAATACATACACACTTAGTTTAAACTTTAAAATGCCACAAAACCATTTATTTTTAAAAAATCGAAAGTATATTTAAGTAAAGAAACATTAAAAAACTAAAAAAAACAAAATATTAAATATAAGAAATGCTTATTAAACTTAGTTTATATTTCACAAACTAAAGTTAACACATGTGCATTGCACCATCATAACATTTATCAAGTTATAACACAAAATCATAAGGTGTATAATAATTATGACAAGTAGTCCAGTAAGCTCATATAATGATGAAGAAAGTTGAAGCAGTTCAAAAAATTTATTAATCATTTCAAAGATGAGCAATTGGGCAGAAATGACTTTTTTAGCTCCATTGGCAAAAATGACTTTTTTAGCTTCATTGGCAAAAATGACTCTTTTAGTTCCATTGGCAACAAACAGAAAAAAAACAAGTAGGGATCCAAAACCTTAGCTCTCCGGTTGGTCAGTTTGCCTTTGTCACCCACCCATCATGATTTTTGAAAAGGAAAAAGAAAAAGAAGATAAATTAAAAAGCTTTCACCCCTTGAGGGTACAACCACATTTAATCTCCTGCCACATCCACTTTCAGTAGAGTAATCAAACACTTACATCCACAGTTCCACACCACTACCTTCTCCACTATTAGTCCTCTCTGTAGTTTTTTTGGGGAAGAAGAATAAGAAAACCAAAATCTACTTACATCACTTTAGGATTCAAGCAAGCATTTAATGGTGGATCCAGGAATTTTTTTCGCTGGGGGCATTAAGTAAATTAAAGTGAAAAAAATAAAATTTAAAAACAAGAGACAATTAAATAGATAGAACATACTTCTTACCATTAAAATTAGATAAATGGAATAAACTTTTTTACTAAATCTATGTCCAAAAATTAGAGAAAATTATTTAAATATATCAATTGAGAATTAATATATTTTTAGAGACTAGAGTCATCATTTCCTATGTTTTGGGACAATTATAACTTTATAATTAATATTAATCAACATAATAAACAATTTCATTTTATAGAAAACTGATATATAAAAACAAATTATCCAAAAGGTTTCACACATTACACATAAACCTAATTTTCAGATTTATCTAATTATTTAGATCATAATTTAAAAAGGAAAGAAATTATTTGGAAATACCTGAAATTTGTACTTGTGCGATTTTACAATTGTGCTATAGTGGATCGAAGGATTGGAGCTGTGGCGGACTGGCGGCGACGCGGCGGACGGACGACGGCGGTGCTCGACTGCGGTGCTCCTGTTCGGCTTTTCAGTTGATCGGCCTGCTCCTGCTGCTCGGTTTTCGCAAAAGCCAAAGGGAAGGGGAAGTGTAAAGGATAATTTTAAGGGAGTAGATCTAATTTTTGGGAATTTGGACAATTGGGTCACTTTTGAAATTGGGTATTTAGCCTTTAGATAATTACTACCTCCGTCCCGCTATATTCGTCCACTTTTGACTTTTAAAACTGTTCATCTAAGCACTTTGACTCGTCAAATTCTCCCAATGTGTAAAAGCCTAAATATAGTCATGTGTGATCTTGTTTGATTTGTCTTAACATATAGATTATTAATATATACTCCGTAATTTCTATAATTTTTTAATATACAAATTAGAAGATAAAATGGATTAAAGAAGTGTATTGGATGGCATGTAAAAATGAAAGTGGACAAATACTCTGGGACGGAGGGAGTAATTGGTTTGGGCCAATTAATGGATTGGGGCAGATTTTTTTTATTGGGGGCAATTATATATAAAAATTAAAAATACATACATACATACATATATATATATATATATATAAAATTCACTGGGGGCAGTTGCCCCATATTCTATAGGGTAGATCCGCCCCTGCAGCATCTACTATCATATGGAATGAGTTGCTTATGATGTATGTGTGTATACTCTAAAACAAACAAATAGACAACCAGATACCATCATCACTGGGTAGCTGCATTAACAACTACTTCGACCCAGGCCACTTGCCTGCAGTCTGTAATCTCTCTCTATCCCTTCCTTTCTTTTTTGATTGCGATGGTGGCACATCAGAGGTCTCATGAAAGAAGATTCTAATGTTTTTTTCGTTTGTTGCTAATGGAGCTAAAAAAATTGGCGTGTTTTAAGAAATTAATTAATTAGTTCAAACTAGGCATCTGTTGCCAATGGAGCTAAAAAAGTCAATTTTGCCAATGTTGTAGCTTCTTCTGGTAAATGACGGACTACATAAAAAATGGCACATTACACTTCTCTTGATTCTTACTTTCTATGGGGCTATGAGCCGAAATTTTAGCAATACATCAAATGTCTAACAAAAACATCTTTTTGTTCTTATAGGGCAAAAGTTATGACTCCGTATATCTTCCCTCCTCCAAGCACCACCGGAGTTGGAATTAGGTTGAGTTTATTGTTGTTTTCGTTGTGGTAATCATTTCAAAGATAACTCAAATGCCAGTGTTCCCAGAACTTAGTACTTGTCATTCTGATCTGATGAACTATATAAATGGTTTAACTTAGATTTCATGAAGCCAAATTTGGGGAAAAAATAAAATGTGAAGGAATCCTTTTGGAACAGCCCAATTTCTTCAAAACAGGTTTCGTTTCTATATAATCAATTAAAAATTATTTTGATCTTTTGAGGTTTTCAGCTTTACAGATGACCAAATTCTCAGACTAGAGATGGAAACGGGGCAGATCTGGATCTGTTATACATATGATACTGGCCGCCCCGCCCCATTGACTAAATTGTTTGCCGCCACTCGAAATCGGATCGAGGCTTCTGTTCCCATTTCAGAATTCATATTCAGTGGATTCAAACTCGAGAATGGAAATTAAATTAAGAAGAAGAGAGAACCGACCTGGAGAATGGGTGCAATTTGTTAATCAAAGAGCTTCACCGATCTTCTTCGTCTCAGTCGGATCGTCCTCTTCGCCGTCAGATTATCTTCGTTGAGTCGCCGGCATCGTGGCGCGCCAGCTGTATGTGACTTAAGCTGGGATGGGCGAGTTTTTTTCTGGAGTTTAGATAGGCGTCGTGTAGCCATTAGCCCATTAGCCAAGATATTTAGAAAATTTAATTTGATTAGAATAAGTTCAGATCCAATACAATTTTATTTGATTATATTTATATTTAAATATTTTCTTTAACCAAAAATGCATTCTTGTATTCACCACAAAGACAATACATTATCATTAATAATAAGAAATCTTCAAACTATATAGTTTTTCTATTCTTATATAAACGTAATACATTGAAATTTAATAGTATTAAGTTATTAACTATCTCTTTCAACTTCGACTACTTTGTTGTGTCTTTTTCCAGTTCATTGCTCTCCAAATATAATAGCATGTGATAACCCATCCAACCAACACTTTTTGGCGTTTCCTTCTTAGAGATATCTTCTTAATGCACTACTCTGTACTAATCATATCATCTCCCTTAATACTTATCTTCATCCAGATAAAGATATTCAATACTTATTGCACAAAATCCCATTTGCAGAAGAGGTAGGTAGTATCCTCCTCCCCCTTTTGACAAGGATAACAATCTGTCTCCACTTTTATAAGTTTCGCCAGTCGTACCTTAGTATTTAGTCTATCTCGCATGATTAATCACATTAAAAATTGACATTTAGGCATTGTAAGTCTATTCCAAATCCAGTCAATCCAACAAGGTTTATGATAGGTACCTATCATCCATTCATATCACTGCGGTACAGTATAGCAATGAACTCTAAATATGCTTACAAATAAGTTTCTTACCTTGATCATCTGTTTCTAATAATGGCAGTCGTTGGGTTTGGGGATGTACCCCCAAAAATCACAATTCTTGATGTATCTTGAGTGAATCCATTGAACCAAAGAATATCTTTTTATAATGGATATCCAGTTCAATTTCATGATTGTAGCTTTGTTCCATTTAATCATATTTCTCAGTCTTAACCCACCAAACTTCTTTGGCATACAAATATCTTCTCAGCTTACCAGAGGGGTCTTTTTATATTCCGTTGTTGAACTCTAAAGGAAATTTCTGTAAATAACTTGTACTTTCTTCATCATTCTGTTAGAATAAGTGCCCTTCACTAGAGGGGGGGGGGTGAATAGTGAGGCACGAGAATGTTTATAAATTTTCGCGGAATAAAAATCGCAGGGATAAAGTAAAGAGCGGAATAAAAAGGAGTAAAGGGAGCACACCAAGATTTATACTGGTTCACCACAACGTGTGGCTAGTCCAGTCTCCCGAGAGACTCTCTCGAGCTACACTACTTCCGTTAAGCTTACGAGTGCTTAACAAACCGTTACAACCTGAGAACTCGAGTCCCACGAGCCTCAATACACTAGCTTGGAGATACCGCACTCCAAGACTTCAACCCGAAGGAAAATACCTTTCCTTCGTACAACCAAGGGAAACAAGCTTCCCTAAACGTGTTTACAACACTAAGAACACTCAAGAACAAGACTCTCTTTAAGAGTAGATGTTGAGTAAACTATATACGCTCAAGAACAACTCAAACTTCACAAATTGGCTCAAGAAAGCTATGGAAAATGATGTTGTTTGAATGCAATGATAATATGAATAATGTGAAGTGATTTTTTGTGTAAAGCAGACCCAAACACCCCTTTTTATAGTGCCAAAAAAGGCTCCAACGGACCAATGCATTAAAGGGGTGATTAGCTTGATTAATGGGATTGAAAAGATTTGGGATCTGCAGAATATTGGCTTCCCATCGATGTTTATGACTTACCCATCGCTGGTAAGCCAATTTTCCTTCAGTTTTGAAGCCAACAGTTACCTACCCATCGATGGGTAAATGCTTCCCATCGCTGGGTGGGAGGTTGACTTTCAAATAAGGAAAGAATCAGCCTTAAATGACTCCCAACGGTCATGCCTTCCCATCGATGGTTAAGCCTTTCCATCGCTGGGTTCCCATCGATGGGTAAAGCTTCCCATCGCTGGGTAAGGGCATTCTGCCTTGTGGTAATGTTGCACCAAAGCTTTAACATCGATGGGTAGAACTTCCCATCGCTGTTTGGCATGGTTCTGGAAATTGGTTTGGCTAAGGGACTGCTTACCCATCGATGGGAAGATCTTCCCATCGCTGGGTGACATGATTCTGGAATCCCGGGATCACTTACCCATGCATGGGTGAAATCTACCATCGCTGGGTAGATGGCTAGCCCAGAACCATGACCTAGCTGACCGGCGCTGAAACCCGACCGAAAAATGCAAAGTTCTCCAAAGTAAAAACTAAGTATATAAAACACTTATTTAATGTATTTTGATGTCAAAACAAGCTTTGTAAGTTGAAAACCACGTCGTTAAGGTAAAAACCACGGTTGACCAAGTCAACACCGTACACTGGTGGTTTTCGCCAAAAGACAAAACCGAAAGGTGGTTTTCATGATGTTTTGATTGGAGAACCATTTAAATGCATTCAAAAACAATTCCCATACAAAAAGACTTGAAAACCATTTCGTTTAAGTAAAAACCACAGCTAGCCAAGTAAAAACCACAGCTAGCCAAGTGAAAACCACGTCGTCAAGTAAACATGTTTGAAAAACATTTTTATGATGTGTGAAATGCAATGAAAAGAATTTTAGCCTAAAGAGCCAAGGTGTAAAGGTTGGGTCGGTCTTGATCACAATTATGACCGACTCAACAACACTAAGACTACGGTCTTCGTTCTTGGTCTTCTTTTGGGTCTTGTTCTCTTGCTTTCTTCTTATATTTATTTCTCGCCTTGTATATTCAATAACTTGTCTCGTTCACGGCGGTTTGGCATTATCAAAACCTGTCACAAAAACGAACACGGCTTTAGTACGAAAACACGATAAACCCGTGTTTCAACACATTCTTGTAGGAAGCAAGAAAATCCTAGCCCAGAAAGTTAAGATCCCCATCAAAATTTCATAAATCAATCTGACTCTCCCAATATAAGTGAGATGCTTTGAGCTCCTGGATGTAATCCTAGTTGTGAGTTTCTCAACTAGCTTGTCATAGTCATGTGCACACAGCCTTGCCGATGAAATAGGGCTCCCTAGGTAAGTAAAAGGCAGGTTGCCTAGCGGTCCTCACCTTCGCTTGCCTAAGGGAGAAATAGCAGTCAGTCTACAAAGGGAAAGGGTGGTATAGGATGGAGAATCAGTCTCTCTGCCTTCGCCTCTTTTCTTTGGCACTTAGAATCTTTGCTCACACGCAGCTTACCTTAGAGGCCCCCCGACTTCTTCTTAGAGCTATTCCACTATACTAAAAGAAGACGATGACTCTACGAGGTACGACCAACGGGAGTCTCTCTCCCTATAGGTGGTAGGGTAGGGTGGGTGGTACGACCGAAACGATCTTTTCAGATTGCGGCCAATCTTCCTAACCGCGCGCGGGCCGGGCTTAGAGCGCGTGAAACTCATCACTACCTCGTAAGGGCGTTGAGACCATAGCATCCTCTAAAATATTTTTTTATCAAAATGTCTCTCGAAATGGTACTCGATAATTGAGAATAATGCTCAGTTAAGTCCTCCCGACTAACGATCATTAAAACGACGTTAAAAAGACGTTAAACCTTATACTACTTTCCAAAAATGGTACTTTCAAACTGGAAGTTTTCTCAAATTGGTCCATTTTCGAAGTAAAATTACATTAATTATGAAAAAATATTTTAAATGTTATAAGATGATAATATAATACTAAAAACTATAAATATAATTTAATAAATATGAAAGAAACATTTTAGATTATTTACAATTATTTAAAAGAATAGCATGTAAACAACATATTTAGTAAATGTTGAAGAAAACACTCTAAATAGGAGTAAAACATAGAGAAAGAGATCCTATTTTGGTACTTCTTTCATGTTTTACTCTTATTTAGGTGATTTCTTTAACGATTTTTTAACATTTTATTTACATGCTATTCTTTTAAGTAATTATAAATAATTGAGAACATTTACTTTTAAATTTATAAAATCGTATTTATAGTTTTAAGTATTATATTGTCATCCAATAGAATTTAAAATATTTTTCTACAATTAATGTATTTTTATTTCGAAAAATGGATCAATTTGGAAAAACACCGAGTTAGAAAATATTATTTTAAGAAAATAGTATAAAGTTTAACGTTGTTTTAACGTCGTTTTAACGACCATTAGTTAAGAAACTAAATTGAACATTTTTTTCAATCAACGAGTCTCATTTTGGGTAGTATTAGGAATTCAAAAAAAATATATTAAGAAGGGTGTGTACAATTTGGGTAGTATTAGGAATTCATTTTTTTTATGGGATCCAATATGGTCAGTTGGTGATGCTCAGTAAGCTCTGATTCTCATCGGATCCTTCGTCAATTATTGTGCTAAATCTGCGAAAGCATGGCCCCTCTTTCCTCTACCAGTCCGTGATCCAATTGAGTTCCTTTTCCTCTGTGTAGGAAAACCCTAATTCATTCCTGTTATAACTTAGAAGCTAAAGGAGCTATGGAGCCTTATGTTGGTTAGAATCAAATCCATCAAACTTGTTGAATAATATCCTTATTTGTATGCATTCAATTTTTTGCTATTTGGAATTGTAAGTTAATTCTCAAAGATTGTTTCTTTTTACACTTTAGGCTTGTGAAACCCTACTTTTGAGATTATAAAAACTATTATTTTCTGCAGGTGGACTTCTGAAGTGTTGTGTTTGGGACTTCGGATTAGGGTTGTTATAACTTATTCCCAATATTGAGCTGAACTGGTGTTATATGTGATGGGTGAAAATGTGTTGGATAATATATTAATGGACCTTGATTTGAACCAAGAACCTCCGGACCCGCCTCCCGATTCAGTCTTAGGATTCAGATCTATCTTAAACACTTTGGAGAGTGCCCACAGTCGGATAGAGGAGAGAATCCGACATCTTGAATCCGTGACGGCCCGAGCTTGGGAACGCCATAGGTTGCGCCGCACTCAAAACTTTTCAGATACTTTTGATGGGCGAATTGGTAATTCTGCTGAGGGTAGTGGTGGTGTTGTGGGTGTGAGTTCTGGTGGTGGGAGAGGACACAAAAGGGACAACAGCCATTTGGTGGCAAAGGCATTGGCTATGGATTCTAATGTGAAGAAGGGTCACAAGGATGGTGCAACCTTTTTTGATTGTAATGTATGCTTAACCACGGCGCGGGAGCCTGTTTTGACTTGTTGTGGTCATTTGTACTGTTGGTCGTGCTTTTTTCAGTTGCCATATGTTGATTCTATGGTCAAGGAGTGTCCCGTTTGCATGGGAGATGTTGCAGATGGTAAGATCATTCCTATCTATTGTAATGGCATCAGTAACTGTGGAACAAAGCTAGAGTCTGGTCCAAAGATACCACCAAGACCGAAAGCGCATCGAGTAGAAAGTGTTAGACAGCAACATCTGACAAGGGGCTTATCTCATATTCCAGTGGCGGAAGCACTAAGGCGAATCAGGGCCAGTATTGGAATGCTGGAGCCACTAAATCCGCTAGAGCAAATTGGCATTAATGTGGATGTTGCTACTACACCTTCTCAGCCTCAGGGGCTCCCAAATGGAGGTGACAGCCGCCGTGTACGTTCCCATGAGTTCTCAAGGGTATTATCGGAAAGTGCTGCTTCTCTGTCTTCAGAACTAGATAACGCGCAGCGCATATTTGAGGACCTTGCTGCATCAATTTCTGACCGCTTATCACAAAGAGACGGTGCTCAAGATTCGTCGACAGCTGGCGACTCTTTTGTAAGAGAAAATAACGGTGCACGACTGGAGCACCAAATTCTGGAAACCCCAACTGAGATAAGTTCTTCTGCATCTATTCCTTCCTCATCTCGTGGAAATGAAGATTCCGATGCTGTTGTACAATTGGTAAACCTGATACCCACCACAAGTGGTGAAAGGGATCAGCCCTTTACTCGTTCTTCTTCATCTTCCAGTATAAGGTTTTCTTTGTTCAGATTTTCAGATGTCAATAATGATGGTTCTGACCGTGAAACTAGGAGAAGATTGAACTGACGACTTCTAACTAATAAGGTAAAACTTTTACATTGGTCAACTAATACTTGCACAGCCATGTTAATCAGTCTCTTCGGGTATGTTTGGATAGAGTGTTTTGCTGGGAAAATCTTTTTTGTAGGGCTTATTATGTGGGTGTTTCTTTGTGCTTAACTGCTTATAAGCTGGTCAAAACTGCTTATAAGTTGTTTTTAACTTATAAGTCAGCTGATGATATCCTAGACCCTACTTTTGTGGGATTACACCGGGTAGTTGTTGTAAGTCAGCAGATGATATGTTTCTCTGTGCTTATAAGTTGATTTCAGCTTATAAGGAACTTATAAGCAAGAAAAAAGTAGGTCTTACATACTTATTTTTAAGTCACTTTTTTTAAAACTCTGTTTTGACCAGATTATTGACAAAACTATTCCTCACCATTTATGAATATTCCCAAATGACTTATCATTCATTTAAGTCATTTTACTTCCACGAAAGAATATTTAACTTATAAGCAGCTTATAAGTTAAAAATTGCTTATCAGCAATAAGTCAATAAGCACCAACACAGAGAAACATCCCCTATTTATGTTAAAAAATGCAGTGTTTCGCAAAATGAATAAATGGTGTTTGAAATATTACTTTATTACGGAGTACATATTTTGTTACTAGTTCTATAAACTTTCTTGTAACATATCAAATATTTATCGGATTTGAAGAAATTTGTTGATTTGCTCACATTTGCACTGTATATGTGAACACATGCAGCACCAGCAGCAGCCCTATTTAGTGATTGGTCACTATGGTGGAATTTGTGATCCATGGGTTCTTCAAAAAGTGTTAACCATGCAAAGTGCAAGTCGGTTGTAACCTGTAAGCTCGTAAAGAGGTTATATTTTTTCTGTCATTGAGCATGTTTACAGGCTGAAATATAGTGTTGATGAATGTTACGAATGTTACGAAAGTTTTCAAGGGTACCATGACTTTCCTTGTATCACCAAAAAATTAAGATGCAGCTCACCCATAAGCATTTTTATTTCAATTTATTCGTTCTCATCAATTTCATGGATTTAAAAGTCACGCATCTTGGCTAGAGTCTTCTACTCCATTTTGCGTGGTTTTAATGGGAAAGTCACCCGAGTTGAGAGATCCATGGGTGTGATATTGATCGGATATTACTTGTTCGGGAAGAAATATCTGGAGTTAGTCAAATCGATAAAATCCATTTTTTCACAAAATGGTGTTTGCTGTTAATGTTTTTTCGAGGGTGCTTTCCAGTTGTCTTCATCTGATAGCCTTGGACAGTTGGACATGGAAAGTCTGAAAATTGTGATAATTTTTTTTCCTGCAATGTTGGTTTTGTTGGCTTAAATAAAGTTTCATTCTTGCTATCAAGAATCAATATATGATACTCTTCACCAAAGTATGGACAATGCCTTTTCAAAAAAATTGGGAACTTTCTGCAAATTTAAATTTCAGAAGGCTTAGATTAAACTTCCAAATAAAGGGAGGGAGGGAAAGTCCTCTTTGCTTATTCTTATCTCAAGTACCAATGTTATGTGAATAATCAGTTAAGAGGGTAAACTACATAATTTCAAATAGCAATAGCAAGACTAAAGGTGAAGAGGATCACATTGGCATTCTTGATAGCGAGAGTATAATTTCGTTAAGCCAAGAAAACCAGAATTCCATTAAAAAATCTATCACGGTTTTCAGACTTATCGTCTCCAAGACCATCAAGTGAAATCAACTAACCCCTCCCCACAAAAAAAATAAACATTAAGAGCTTATCTCATTTGGGAACTCAAAAGTTTTTGTTGAACATGTGAATATACTCCATTTATGTTTTCTGTTTGAAAATAAAAAAACTACTAGTGCTTAATAAATTTGATTTAACTCCAGATACTCTCGCAAACAAGTAATTTTCGATCAATATCGTCCATGGATCCCTCAACTTGAGTAGCTCTCTCATAGCACTTGGGCAAAGTGAAGCCGCACAGCTTTGCGCCGTTGATCAAACAACCCTATCCACGTGTCTATTTGAGTACTTTCGGAACTACCAGCAACACATACAATGCATGACACTTCAACAACGTAACCAAAGGTATGTACTGCCCTTACCCACGCGTGCTCGTCCCCATGCCCCTCAATTAGGTAAATGAAAAATAAATAATTTAGACACTGTGTTCGACATGCCACATAACGTGTCATTGATGTGTCGAACACTTTCAAACTCAAATCGAATAAATGAAATCACTCGTTTATCTTAAAATTGTGCACGTATTGTGTTTGTGTCCTCAGTGTTGACACACTTGCGGTCGTTAGGATTCTCATTTTTTGCCACCTTAGGAGAATTGGGATGGAATCAAATGATATTTTACATGCATTTCATTTTAACGGGTTTCAAATACACTTTATTAATCGTAGTTCCATTTTTCATTGTAATATATTTTGAATATATAAATTAATAAATTTGTAAATTCTCCCTCCATCGGATATCTTTCTTCTCTTTTTGTCTTTTGTGATCAACGTTGTTAAACTGTAACCATAAATTACGATAACAATACATTGTATTAATTGTGATATAAATTTAATATAAATTTAATATAAATTTAATATAAATTTAATATCAATAGATTCATTCTAAAATGTAGTTTTGAAATATCGTATTTTTATAATCTATTGCATTGATATAAATTTAATATAAATTTAATATAAATTTAATATAAATTTAATATCAATAGATTCATTCTAAAATGTAGTTTTGAAATATCGTATTTTTATAATCTATTGCATTGTAGACCATGAAAAGTAAAGAAAGATATGAGATAGAGGGAGTATTTATCTTGTAATATTGTTTTCATACTTTAGATTATAAACCAAATGTACTCTCTCCGTCCCATAATTCTGGTCACACTATGGAACATGGAGATTTTTTTTAATAAAAAAGAAATAGGTCAATTAGAAAAACAAAACATCTATTTTTTATGGATCCCATTACATTGGGGCACCAATGAGGTCATCACCACTAGTTGTGAAATCCAATAAATAAATAATAAATGTAAATATTTACTCTGTCTATTCCTATTTAACTGTATGGTTCACTTTTCGAACCTAATGTTTGACCTAAAATATATCTTAAAATATATTAACATAAAATAATTAAAAAAAATTTATACCAATATTTTGATATAATTTTTATATTTTTATGGAGTATATTGTTAGTCAAATGTTTGGTACATAAAACAAATCAGACAGTTAAGGAGGAATGAAGGGAGTAGTAAATATGTGGAGAGATGTATCGGACTCCTCGGGTGGTACGATGCAAACAAAAAACTTTTATTAATATCTCAGAGAGCTTACACAGTACAAGAATATGCATTAATTTCAATTCAAAACTGCGTTTATTCTATTGTAGTCCATGTAACATTCTTCTATTAAGCTAAGAGTGGGTTTTCTAAAGGCTTCAAATGGGAGGTCTGTAGTTTCATGGTGAATGAAACTATAGCTCCCAGAAGTGCGGCTATTCCCGGGATGAACCCCAACGAAAATCGGGTCACAGAGAAACAAGCATGTGTTGGATCACATGGTACTAGATCTGCATCTGCATAAATGCAAGTTTTTAAGAACCAGATTAAAAAATTGAAGTTAAATTGATCCAATGTGCCTCTAATCTTTTTGTTTTCCTTCACACAAACACGCACAACAGGCACTTGAGTGCCTGAGTTCGTGTCTGTGTAAATGAAAAAAATGGGGAGGACAAGCATACGTGGGACAATGTAGTTCAACTCTAAATGTAGAATTATGAGGTTTTTACCCAAAATCAATTCACAATGACAGGAGTAATTGATATTCTTATGCACAGTATTAGTCTTTTTTTAGTTTGGATGTTTGATGTGAGACTATGAGCTTGTTCTCTTCAACTTATTACTTAATTATTATTCTTATCGGAACCATACCAAATCAGGTCAGAAACAACTTTGAATATAATTCCAACCAGATCAGAACTTATTCCAATTAGATCAGGTCAAGAGAACAAGCCCTATATCCTCTACATTTCCCTTCAAGTGCAACTTGTGTTTTTTGGTCTCACATTGTCACTAGACTTGGATTTCATGTTTGAGCTCCCAAGTCTTGATATTTAAACCCAAAACCAATCGACAATAAGAGGAATAACTTATACCCCGTATTCTAATACTTTGTATACTTTAGTCCTTTTAAATATATATAAGAGCATGAAGCTTGAGAAACTAACCCTCGAATGATTCAAGAAAGTAGAGTGCCACGCCACATAGTACTTTGTCAACAAAGCCCATAGATCCATAGACGAAAGCCGAACCGTCTAGATGTTTGTCCACTAGAGCACTCTCCATGCCTGTCGAAGTCACCTGTTTGTATTCATGAGAAACTTGTAAAATGTAATGCCAGTAGTTTTTTGTTGTGAAAAAATTGCAAATTGGTTATTTAAAATTTCTTTTATTAGGTTTAGGGTTTACCATCATCAAGGAATTGGCAATGCCTATTAGTATTGATAGGGCATACATAAAATGGTTCATGTTCATGGGTAGCCACATCACAATTGCACCACATAATAACCAGAGCAAGCCACCACAGGAGAACAAGGTTTTCAACCTTTTGTTGCTCCACTCAAGTTCCTACACACAAAGAAAAACAACCTAAGTTCTGTTTATCCAAATGTATATCTTCATGTTTGACTTTTTCTTTGGGTCAAGATTTATAAACTTGGAATATTAAGTTATGGTATAAACCTAATATCAATAGATTCAGGGCTTGTTTGGGAATAACATTAGAGATAAGCGTTAGCGTTTTGGATAAAAATTTATCGGTGCAGATTACTTTGAAAACGCTAACGCTAAATGATACTCGTAGATAGTCTTTTCAAAACGCTAACGCTAATCTCTAACGCTATTCCGAAACAGGCCCTCAGATTGAAATCTAACTTAAAAATATCATATTTTTGTAAGATACTTCATCTCTCCCAAAATAAAAGTCACAGTTGATAAGATAATAAATTTGGTTTGCCCATGACAACCCTAAGGATTGTCGATAAGGTGCATTTATTACATCTTTATTCTCTCGTCTTTTTGGCAAAAAAAGCACATTTATCAGTGCAAAAAATACACTTTTTAGCACGAAAAAAGAGAGAATGAAGGATAAATGCACCTTCTATCATCCGTCTCTAGGGTGGTCATTGGCAAAATCAAAAATAAAATGTGTAGCTCATTTAATTTAATTTGTTCAATCATCCCCAAGTGTAAAATCAAATAACAATGACATGAATTCTGATTTCATATATACCAAACCTGTAAAAGGACAGAGGTAGTGAAGCTGCATAAATAAATGATTGCAGGAACCTGTCAATATTATGGATGGATTATTATTGTATGTAGTTAATCAATGGGGCATCCATTAAATTAAACAATATGGAAAGATTAAATTCCCATTAATTGTTCTCTATAATTGAAAATATTTCACATTTAATCCACTGCTTTATAAAATTTTATTGGAGGTCCACTATAATTGTAGAAATCATCCTAAATAGGACTAAAACATAGAGAAAAGTACCAAAATAGGATTTTCATGTTTTTTTCCCCAGAATAGGACTTTGCACTGTGGTAATGTGACTTTGCATTGTGGTAATGAGGCAGTGTACATGTGCAAATTACTATACTTTTTTGGTAATGTATATGACGATGTTTGGTAATGTAAGTCCTATTTCGGGAATAAAAACATGGAAGTCCTATTTTGGTATATTTTCAATGTTTTATTCCTACTTTGGTCTTTCTCCCCTATAATTGTGAGAAATGTCATCAAATTCAGTCTTTTTTTCATCTAAGATCTCCAAAATGATACACTAATGAAGGACTAAAAGTAGCAATGTTTCCAAAATTCGAAGGACCTTAGTTGGTATTTTTAAAGACATATAGAAGACCAACGATGAAAAATATTCGCGATTAATGTGGATCTCCAATGAAATTTCATAAAATAATGGACTAAATGTGAAATATTATTCATTATAAAGGACAATTTACATATTTTTTTTAAAGAAAAAAATAGAAATAAAAGAGACATATATTGTGAATACCAGTGACTTTGAGGATTCGTTCATGCGTAGATCATTGATCACATACACAGCAAGAAATGACTAAAAAAAGAAGAAAAAAATCATCAGTTTCGTGAATTAAAAAAGAAATATCTGCACAATTACGAAACAAATACATTTCCTATTTTTGCGGGATTTTACTGCGTTTTTTAATTATTGTATATGCGCATGATAAAACGATACGGAGTATATACAAACCTGGGATACATTGGTTACAACTCGAGTGAGTACATAAACACTAGCAACTTGATAATACGAAACTTTCTTCAACCAATAAGTCCACGAAGTGTTACTGCGAATTTTTGCGCAACCGTCCTTCCTTTTACTGAAAATTGAAAAAAAAAATTACTTAAAAATCTTCAAGAACACTAAATGTGTTCCCTTTTACTGAAAATTTTAGAGTCTATTTTAGTATTTAACAGTGGAAAACTTTGTACAAACTCCTCCAAGTCTATCCCCTTGGGGCTATATGTTTTTTTTTTGAACAATTTTGATTGTGTGTGACAAACCTGGGCTCTTTGATCCCAAGGTGAAAGATGATCACAAAGACACCCCCAATGAGAACCGATACGAATGCCATCCATCGGTACTGCACATAAGTGTTTTAAAACATTATTGCCTGCCAGAACAGGAAAACCCTAACCCTAGCGGTTCAAGAAAAGCGAAGAGGGAAAGAACCGTAAAGGACGCCCGAAGTATCTACACACCTGAACTTTAGTGTCTTGTGCCCCTGGAGATGCGGTAGAGTCACTGAAGATGAAGAATGTGACTGCATACAATATCAGGCTTGCAACCTTATATCAATGACAAAAAGCGAAATCATAGCAAACAAGAAAATGTTATCTGCAAATCGCAACGTTTGAAAGATACAAAATCAAATGTCGAAGTGAATTTGGAACCATTGTAAATGCATTGCGACAGCTAACGCACGCGATCCTGCTCGACTCATTCAGACTGATGCAGTTTACCATCGACCTGCGACATTTATAAATTGTCACGAAATAACATAAAATAACCATGCATTATTATGATTTACTTTACTTCACATATTTGGTTATTCTGTAGTATTCCTAGTTACGCTAGGAATATAATCATGGCAGAAGTAGAACTTTACTTTTTCCGATCCATATTCCCTCTTCTTATATAAAGAAGCGATATATATATAGTCTTTGTATTCATCAGAACAATTCAATATACAAAATATTTTCTTCTATTACTATTATTTTATCATAAATCTTGTTAGAAATGTGTTTTTTTTTGCAAGAGAAATTGAAGTGAGGGAAAGGGGATTATTAGTTATTAATTAATTACATGTGGGAAATCTGAGTACAAGACCAGCCACAGCAGAAGAGAACAGCAAAGAAGCAGTAACCAAGTGTTTGTGCTGTGGTGGAATCTGAGGCCATGATTCTGCAGGGGACACAAGCCCCGCCGAAGAGCAAAGTGAACGAGAGAGCGACCATAACGCACCCCACCCCATGCCATATCTTGAAACGCCCGAACCTATCTATCTGTCGTGCAAAAAAAATAAAATAAAAAACCACTTCATTTCATTTCGTTCACGAAATATCGATTCATTCTGAATTTCCAAAAACAGATGCGTGAGGACTTGGTTCAAAACGGACAATATGTACCAGTTCACCAACAATCATGGTTGTGAATGCATCGGCGAATTGACCGGTGAGCGTGACAGTGGCTGCACTACTGCAGAATATATATATATATATATATATATATATATATATATATATATATATATATATATATATATATATATATATATATATATATATATATATATATATATATATATATATATATATATATGGTAACAACATTTTAAAAGCATTATTCATTGAAATAATCAAAGAGAAATGTGGGATTAAGATATGGTATATGAATAATATATATGTGTAGATATATACCTTGGGGGCAATCCAATGTCAGTCAAATAGAGCAAGAGATATGTATACCAGCAAGACTGTGTGATGTCATTGAGCATGTGGCCTACTCCATATGCCAACACTGAACATCTTCTTAGTGGTTTTTCCTCCATCCCCTCCTCCTCCTCCCAATCACCCCCCCTCATTTTTACTACTAGCTGCTTTTAAGAAAGAGAGAATGAAAAAAAGTACTCGTAACGCTTTTAAAAAACGGCGAATCCCATATTTATGTACATCATTTTTTGACATCATAGTGTTTACATACACGCACAAGTAAAAATTGTCTGTGCAAAAACTGTCTTTGCGTGTTTGTAAGGCATTATGACGTTGAATATGAAATTCTATCAGTAGGTTCTTTTTTTGACTTGTGAGAGAGTACTAATATATACAGCTTGTGAGTTCTAACAAGTGTCACTTTCTGTCCCTGAAACGTCCCCGTTTTGGTACCTTGGAATGCCCCGACACCCGTTCATAGTAAAATTCAAAAACAATATATGATATTTTCCCATTTTGGACACCATCCCCATGTACCCGTCCCGTCTTCGTACAAACAAATCAAATCCAGCTTAGGTCCCTTCCGATAGGCCGGGAGGGATACACACTATATAGTAAAGTAAGAATGTACTTAGACGCGGGAAGTCCAAACAAATCAAATCCAGTGCGAGTAACACGAGCCGAGGAAGGTGCCCCCATAGGTTGGGACTAGGGCCTAACACAGCCCAAAAGGGGGGCCTCTAAGGCCACAAAAGGACCCTCGGTCCCACTCATCGGGCCCGCCCACTAGACCCCTGGGCATTGCATTGGGCTTGTATCATTTGTCCAAGGTACCCATCAAACTCATTTGGATAATGTCACCATTGGTAATTCTCTCAATAATACTATTCTTAACTCAACATTTTTGTTTATAGGTCCAATAAAGATTTTATTTCTAACACGTCTTCTCACGAAAAAGCGAGATTTTTGTTCGCTCTAGCCTTGCACGTAAATATTACTTTTTTAAATCTACGTGGTGGTAAGGTTCAAAGAAAGCATATGTTGAAAACTAAAAGTGGATGATTAAAATTTGTTTGGAACAAAGAAAAGAATTGTGGACTACATATTCTTTTAACTTTCTAGAAAAATAAAAGAATTGTGTATATATTTTGGAGTACCTATACCCTACATCCAAATATACGATGTTTCCAGTACATCCGTATGAATACTCATTATTGAGTTACTGAACACCCATTTTCAAATAACTATGTACTCATTTTCTAGCATAATCAATTTTTAGAAAAAAAAAAGAGCATAAAGTTGCTCGAACACGATTATTTAGTTAAACGTAAATATATACTCAACGTAAATGAGTATATATTCTGGGATATCCCGAAAAAAGAAAGTGCAGTGGTGTGTCTGTGTTGGAGAAAAAACATCACGAAAAAACAAAAGAAGAAAAAACGTACCGGGAGAAACGAATTAAACACGCAAATGGCAGTTAAAAACGTAACAGCTTAATCAATTTCTTCTCACCATTACCTTTTTTCTCTCATTCCTTCAATTCATTTTCGAATTCAAACGATAGATCGATCAACCATTTGGTAGTATATGCACTTATAAATTAACCAATTTGCCTTGGGAAATGCAGGCTTGGGGCCTAATAATATTACTACCATTATTACGTATGGGCAATGTCAGCTATTTACAATTTCTTTCACAAATGGGATAACCTTATTCCATGCATTTTTTCATGGGTGGCCCGGGGCCTCTTAAAATTTAGGGCACTATATTTTTAAATTTGTTAATAATTTTAAAGCAATAGTATTCTAAAAATATAAAATATGGCACAAAATGTAAATTTTGGACCGGGCCAATTTTATTTTTTCATTTTTTAGAGCCGGCCCTGCATTTTTTTAATTAAAAAAAAACCAAGGTTCAGTAGCCACTACCTTACGAAGCCACTGGCGGTGTTATTCCCTTTTTGGAGCAACTACGATGCTTTGTTTACAAAATTAATGGTTTCTAGCCCTTAAAACCCACGTCCTGCCCCCTCCAAATGTGTGATCATTAGCCATTTCCCTTATGAACACACATTTGGAAGGGCAGGAGGCTCGGGATGCAGGAGTGAGGCTGGGGGCACCCAAAAGGCAATGACACCGCTAGTGGCTCTGTAAGACGGAACCAGACTTTTTTTTAATGTGGACTGATTCAAAATTGAGTGTAGTTTTCAATTAAAAAGACAACTTAAACAAAAAATGTTTTTTTTTACAGAAATAATCATATAAACTCAACATGTGAATGAAAAATTACAAATGTGTTTTTTAAAAAAAATAAATAGGGACAACTCAAACATGGAGAGGAAATTAGACTGAGAGGGTAATTGATTAATACAAAGGGTGACTGTTTCAACTTGAAGAAACAGGACCACCCCATTTTTTTGTCTCCTACAACAATTGCCTCTTGGGAGACACATTGACACACATTTACAAAGAAAGAAAGGTGAAACTTTCCACCATTTTAGCCATAAAGATGATGAATCACATCATCTTCTCTAACCTACCCTACCCCTAAAAGGATGGTTTTTTCAGGGGCAAAACCAAAGACAACCTCCCATGTTTTTGTTCTTCTCTTTTGGCACACCAGAAATGTACCTAGAATTTGCCGTACCGGTTAAGGACAATTGTCGTTCCTACCCGGGCCACCATAGAAGAAGTAACGCCCCCAGTCGTCATTTTTCCCAAGCTCCACATTGTAGCAGTTGTCGTCTTCAGTGAACACTCCGAGGTCCTGAGGGGCTCTCAGGTTATTCGACCCGTCCACGACCTGTATGTTCCTGAAATAACTGGCCTTCCGGAACCCTTCGCCGGGGAAGTGGCCACTCCCCATTTGGGTGGTGGTGTGCATCCCGTCCGACTCCGAGTTCACCACCTCCCCTCCCCACTCCACCATTGAAGCACTGTCTTGTAGGTTGGAGAACAGATATGCCGGCCAGTAGCCGAGAATATAGTTGTTGCCAAATTGCATCCACCAGTGACCCAATTTCGGGTCCTGTAAAATGAAACTGTTAGGCCTCGTTTGGTACACGGAATTCAAACTATGGAATTAGAATTGAGGACTTAATTCTAATTCTCATGTTTGGTAGCACAAAAATTATGTGGATTTGGAATTGGTAGTGCAAAAAATAAATTGGAATTGGTGAATTCAATTCTATGGAATTGAATTCCATAGAACTTTAATTCCTATTCAATTCCAATTCCATCAATTCCGTGTACCAAACGGACCCTTCAAATCTGAAAACCCTCTCTTGGGCCACAACCACAAGTTTGAGTTTTTGGTTGAATTGGCTCCTTGACATAGTATTAGAGCCTTGTTGGCTACGAAGTCACGGGGTCGAAACTCAGCGCCAACTAGTTATAAAAAAGTTAGATTTCACGTGCAAGGCTCAAAAAGACTACAACTGGATGTGAGGAAGCATTTTAGAATATAAACTTTTCAAAGCATGTTAGAATATAAACTTAGGTTTCACGTCCATGACTGTATGTTCCGAGTTGTATTCATTTACAAGTTCTAAAATTTAGTTGTATTCAATTGACAAAGCTTAGTTGTATTCATTAAATATTCTTAAACTTGATATGTCAAGATGCATTGAACTTAAAGGAAAAAAAGTCTGATAGAATTTAGGATGGGTATGGACAACTGGATTGGGCTAGAAGACACTTGGGCTGAACCACATTAAAAGATTGAATCCAACCGATTAGTTAGTTCAATTCAAAAGCTTATATACTGATTAATTTCCTCACACTTTTTCGATGTGGGATGCTCTTTAACAAAGTCTTTTGAAAGTGAGAGTATTCAATTAATACCCCTATTAGGCTCCGCTCCGTTCAACTTATTTTCTCTGATCTGATCTGATTCTAATAAGTTCTGATCTGATCTGATCTGATTGGATCTGATCTGGTCTGATCTGATTGGATCTGATCTAATCTGATTGGATCTGATCTAATCTGATTAGATCTAATCTGATCTGATTAGATCTGATCTGATTGGATCTGATTTGATCTGATCTAGTCTGATCTGATTAATTATGAATTAATTTAAAATTTCAAATCAATAATTTAATTTGACTTTATAATAACATTTGAAAATTGTAATGATAATTCATATTATAATATAATCAATATTTTTTATTTAATGATTATTTTTTAATAAAATAAAAATAGTTAATTCATATATTAGAATAATCATTCATATTATAATGTAATAATATTTTTTATTTTATGATTATATTTTTGTAAAATTAGAATTATACATTAGAATAAATATTGAATTTAGATATACATTAAAAAGTAATTAAATTTAGATAATCAATATATAGAAGAGATAGTATTTTTAATAAAATATCTCATCCTTATAAAAGATCAAAAGTTTAGAAACTTAAATTACAAGTAGCAATAAAAATATATTTTAAAAGTAGAATTAGATTGACATTGTCAATGTATTTTAAAATTAATTTTTCCGACGTCTAATAATTAAGGATTACTTTCTCAATTTTCTATTTAACCTATTTCTAAAGTTTATTCTTTTTCATTTTTAAGAACAATACTAATAATAATGATGATGATGATGATGATGATGATGATAATAATAATAATAATAATAATTTTTGATGGGATCTGATTTTAATAAGTCCTGATCTGATCTGATCTAATCTGATTGGATCTGATCTGATCTGATCTGATTCAATCTGATCTGATCTGATTCGATCTGATCTGGTCTGATCTGATCTGATTTTAATAAGAATAAGAAAAAATAAGAAAAAATAAGTTGAACGGAAGGGGCCTAAGTTTTCAAAGACTATCTATACACAATTTAGAAAGTATTCAAAAAGACATTGAAATGGAAATGCTTTTACTTCTTTCATTCCTGAAATCATAGAATGAATGATCCAAATTATCTCTTCTCATAAATTTCAACCACTCAATTTTAGTTTTTCTTAGTCCCTCAAAGAGTATTTAGAAAGTTTAGTCTGAGACAAAGAGAGGGTAAATTAAAGTGAAAAGTATGAGAAAATTACCTTCCAAACAAGGATGCTGATATCATATTGAGAACCTCTGTAATTGGAAAGGGGGGAGATGGTGGCCCCCATCGCTATGTTACTATTAATTTGAATAAATCCCGAACATAGCAAGTTGTAGCACCCCGTGGCTTGGTAAGCATCACTCTATCCAATCATCAATTATTCTCCAAATTAATTGTCAATATAGTATGGCAATAATATTTTATTCTTCTTTTTCTTAAGTTATCTCCAAAAGTTCCTTTCTAAACTCACTCATTTTCTTATTTATAAATTTAAAAAAATTGTACTCATATGTTTTAAATTCATTTTGGCTCCATTTGGTACACGAAATTCAAAATATGAAATTGGAATTAGGGATAAGAATTCCAATTTATCTGTTTGGCAACACAAAAATTTATGAATTTAGAATTGGTAGCACCAAAAATGATTTGGAATTGGAGAATTTAATTCTATCTAAATCAATTCAGTAAAATTTCAATTTCCAATTCAATTCCAGTTCCGTCAATTCCGTGTACCAAACGGACCCTTATTTATTAAAAGATTAAGAAAACATGAACCATAATTTTTTTTATTAAAGGAAAGTAAGAAAAGTTTTGGGAGCTGACAAAGTCCAGCGGGGCCGAGGAGCATTTATTAGAACCACGTTGGATGTTTCTGGAATGCTAGCTGTATGAACAGATGGAAATTAAAAAAAAAACAAGAAGAAGATAGTGTTGTGTTTCACTTACGGTCCAATAGGTGAATAATCTTGTGTTGTGATCCCCATACAAATCCGGGCTAACCTATTTATTTCACAAGTTAAATATCAGTTCATAATAAGAGATTATTAAGAGGTTAACAAGTACGGTAAATAACACATGATTGAAAAGGTCAAGGATAATTAGAATAAAAATTATACCCATATAAAGTTCAACACTAGCATATGACCTTCTTGCACATGACAGTTGTACCTATGTCCTTATATTGTTTGTTTGCAAGTCACGGGCTATATATTAGTATACACTATGATTGTTGTAGACTTGTAGGTGCTTGTGAATTATTTATTCAAGATTAGAAGAATCTGAAACCCAGCTTTGGAATAGTTTCACCCGGGTAGTAAATGCTTATAAATAAAAAATTATTTTAGGATATCTTCAATTTTCTAGTAATAACTCTCAAGTCTCACATTATATAAAATTTACTCTGGAATACCATCGATATTCTAGTAAGAACTGTAAGACCCTACATTATCCGAAATAGGTCTTTAAAATAAGTGGTAATATACCTTGAGGGTACATTTAGTCTATTTAGCCGTCAGGATTAAAAATTCGTACTTTAGACAAATACTAAATTTTACCTTGACAATAATTATTTTATTAAATTTAAATAAAAAACCTACCTAGATAAGAGTAAAAAAGTATGAAAATATCAAACCAGGAGTCACAAGTCTTTTAAGACCAAAATAAGAGTATAATAATGTAAGTATTCGCATTGACAATATAATAGAAAAATGATTGACGGTGTAATATGTCAATGTGTTCAGTCAACCATTGGCGATTTAAGGTAAAGAAACTTTCAATCATAACCCTGAATGGACAGAATGTATCATTGGAGTATAATATCACAAACTTTAAAGATCTCAAAGAATATTTTGGATAATGTGAGATCTATAAATTCTTGCAAGAAAATCGATGATACCCCAAATATATTTCAAATAATGTGAGACATGTGAGTTATTATCGAAAAATTAAGGATACCCCAATAATTTTCTACTTATTAATCGTTTAAAGGTATATTTGTACCTTAATTGCACGTAAGAAATTGCCTCCTTTTACATACAAAATACTCCCTCCGTCCCCCAATTTTTGTCCACTTTTGACTTTTGGAACTGTTCATCTAAGCACTTTAACTCATCAAATTCTCTCAATGTGTAAGCCTAAATATAGTCATGTGTGATCTTGTTTGATTTGTCTTAACATATAGATTATTAATATATAATTTCTATAATTTTTTAATATACAAATTACAAGATAAAATGGATTAAAGAAGTGCATTGGATGGTGTGTAAAAATGAAAGTGGACAAATACTCTGGGACGGAGGGAGTATTTGTATAGAATATTTTTTACTTTTTATTCGCATTAGCATATACTTCACCTCTATCAAATTAAGTTGTATATGTACTATTCACATGTTCAAACTTTATTCATTTTCTTTCCCTATNAATTGCCTCCTTTTACATACAAAATACTCCCTCCGTCCCCCAATTTTTGTCCACTTTTGACTTTTGGAACTGTTCATCTAAGCACTTTAACTCATCAAATTCTCTCAATGTGTAAGCCTAAATATAGTCATGTGTGATCTTGTTTGATTTGTCTTAACATATAGATTATTAATATATAATTTCTATAATTTTTTAATATACAAATTACAAGATAAAATGGATTAAAGAAGTGCATTGGATGGTGTGTAAAAATGAAAGTGGACAAATACTCTGGGACGGAGGGAGTATTTGTATAGAATATTTTTTACTTTTTATTCGCATTAGCATATACTTCACCTCTATCAAATTAAGTTGTATATGTACTATTCACATGTTCAAACTTTATTCATTTTCTTTCCCTATTTTTGTTACTCATTTATAAAATAATATATTCATGTTACCTCTTGTCTTTAAAGCTTTTAATATAACTTTATAATATGTAAATTTTATTCTTTAATTCCACACCAACTTTCAAATAAATTGTTTTGAAAATAATTTCTGTCAAAAAATCGTAAACCGAATCAAACAATTTTAAATTGGGACGGAAGGAGTATCAAACAAAATTTTAATTGGTACCGGTCCGTACAATAAAACCCAAAAAGGTCACTATTTCTAAGGAACTTCTATATAAAAAAAGAAGAATAATAATGGATGAAAGGAGAAGAATTATTACCTGCCAACCAGCTTCGATGCTGTTGAGATCTGAATCAAAATCTCCGCCGAGAATCCAAATCTGAGACAAGCTGAACTCGTTGGGTTGCTGGATTTGAGGCTCCCACACGTTTATGGTGGCTTTTGCGCCATAGTATCCTCCTCCATTTACATAGGCTATTGCATGCTAACCACTCCAAGAAAACAAAAACCCCACAGAGATAATTAATTATTTTCACCAGAAATATAAAGAAATAATCTACCAGGAATTTGTTGGGCATTAAAGTCTCAAATTAGAAAAATAGAGAAGATAATGTTTGGCAAACAATCAGTAGAAGAGAGTATTAGCAGGTACACTTTTAAAAACATGTTAGGTAACTTCGTAAATGCTAAAAAATAAAACTTACACAATCTTTGGTTCAAAGAAAAGGAAAGAAGAAAAGGAAAGGGTTCCTCAAAAAAATTGGGAGGAATTTTGTTTAATTCATTTTGAGTTCTAAGTTTTTTTTCCTTCTACTTTTCCTTTCTAACCAAACAAGAAATGTTGATTTTCATCTCATTTTTTTCTCCTTCAAATTCCTTGAACCAAACATAGTGTTAATGTTAATACAAACCCTCTTTTTCTAAATGATAATCGTAACAGTATTTTGAAAGTAGCTTTTTCATCCACATATTACTAATTCTGAGTCCTAATTTTAAGAAACGCCTCAATTAGCATTTTAGCAGCCAAAATACCGAAAAAGAACATAATGTTCACCGATACGAGTGCCAAAAAAGAGCATATTTCTCAACAAAAAGCTTACAACCAAACAAGGTCGAAGAACAAGTTTGAGTAAAAGTGTATACCTAATTCTATTAGTATGGGGCTTTTTAAGAGATGTCCGTGCGCACAAATGTGCAGGTGTGGCTTAAAGAAAACAATATACTACTAATGCGAGGTTAGGAAATGATGGTTCGGGTAGGGATAGAGGAAGCCAGAAAAAGTCTATTATTAATTACCTGGTGTCCATTCTGGGTAATCAAATCAGGATCAGCAGAGCTGGGTTTAGGGACACTTTTAAGCTTCTTTTTTCCATATCTCTTGAAAGTGCTGCTGACTCTCAAAAGGTCATCTTCTTTTGTCCTTCTAATAGGAATAGTCCCTTCTGGGCACCTCCCACTCAAATGCCAGAGCTGATGAGGAATTGGGTTGGGCTCATCATTCACATCCTTCAATGTGGAGAGCTTTTCATCCTTAAACAGCCCTTCTGGGTGGTAGCTTGGCCTCATCTACCACAAAACATGAAAAAAAACAGCCAAACCTCTTCATACAAATCCAGAAAATAAATAAAAAAAAGAATACTGCCTCCCAATGCATTCATCGATTTTGATTTTAAGAAGTCAAAACCCACAAACTATTAAAAGAACATTATCATAACTTTACTCATTTCTTATCATAGATAAAAATGGAAGCCACCATGTTCAACTAATACATTGGGACAGAGAGGGTTATGATTAAAAAAAAGCAAATGTTCGTGCTCCTTACCTGAATTGTGTGGTTCTTGAAATGAGGATGATCGAAAGCTGGCTGGTGATGTATATGAACACAATCAATGATATCACCATCTGGGCTCTGTACATATATTTTTTTGCCAAACAGAAAGAAGCAAGATGAAATTACATTAGAGTGTATGAAAGTGAAAATCATTCACAATTTTGCACTAAAACTTAAAGTGTTCTTCCCCAGTCCCAAAATGTCCTTGTTTGGGTACTCGAAAGAGCTTCTACAACAAAATACTATACCAACAACAAAAACAAAATCAGTGTACACATACCTAACCTACACCCACAAGGTGTGGTGAGGGAGTTTTGGCTTTTGGTTAAGTTGATTTGTTAAGGCTTTAGCATTCTTGATCAAGAGGTCCTCTCCGTCACTCAATTTTTAAAAAATTAAGTTTCATATACAAACTTTTTAGAATATCAAAAAGCTTTCATTGGCCAACCTTTAGTTTTTGGTTGAGTTGTTTCCATGACAACACTCAACTAACCAAATTCATTGTAAAATTTTGAACAGTTAGTGTCTCCCATTTCCTTGCAACATATAGACCACACACACATACATACATTCAATAACCATCAAAATACACAGAGAGAGAGGGGGGGAAGGGGAGAACCTCTATGGACTTGACGGCAGGTTTGTTGAGCCGATCCAGGTGCTTCCGAACCTCAAGCTTCTTCTGAGTGACCATGGCCTCTCTTCTGAGAGCACCGCAGAGGGAAATCGAGAACACCAGAAACCAGAAAGCCCTTAATCCCACCCCGCCGATGACGAAACCCATGCCCGGATCTCTCTAGCTCCTCCGAGGCTCGAGCTCAGACGGTCTCGAATTCCGCCTTCTCCGACGACTACAATAACTACTCCGGAACGAATTCGAACATGAATCGGTGGAAAATCCGAAAGGTGATCTGGCGACGCTCGTGAAGACGGGTACCAGAAGAAGAAGAAGAAGATGAGGAGGCGGGAAGTAGGGTGGGGGTGTCGGTTAGCTTTCCATCTTCTCCATTTAACAGCTGCATTTCTTTGTCTTTTAGGACGAAACACTGTGGCTGCTATGGCGTGTGTGGACCTGACCTGGCCTGGCCTGGCCTGGCCTGCTGCCACTTTGAATTTAATCCTCTCTCTTTCTTCTTCAAATCCTCTCCAAATCTTTTTTTTTTTTTTTTTTTTGCAAATCTAAGAATGTATTCCCTCTTTACTTTTTCAAGTTTTAAACTTTTAACTCTACTTTTCAAAATTCTTTCTAGATTATTTGTGGCCCTCCATTACTTTGGCATAATTTTTTAAATCACTTCTCATTTTGGAAAAAAAACCTTTTTAATCTACTCCCTCCCTTTCTAAAAACACTTCATATTTTGTTTTTACGTACAAAACCTTATCTTTCTTTAAATAACTTATTAACAAATTCGTATATAAATATAAAGTAAAAGCTACATATTTAACATCTAGATCAAAAATTATACAAAGTATGTGGTGACAAAAATATTTTATTTTATCAAATTACTAATGAAAAAACACATGCAAATAAAAGTTATCGCAATGTCTTGAACAGCACATAGGAATGTTTTCTAAAAATAGAGAGAGTAATAATTAATTAATTACTCCCTCCTTCCCAATTATTTGTCCTTTTTCTTTAATTCACAAAATCCATCTCTTTTTAAAACTATATATTTACAAATTAGTATGGAGTATGTTAGTAAAAAGTATTATCTCCTTAGTGTATTTCTCTGATTTGACTTTTTCGAGTCAAATTAGATAAATTTTAAAATTAAATTAAATAAAAACTGTAATGTATTTTAGCATAAAAATAATTCCATTAAGTTTATCTTATTGAAAACTTTTACATTTGTATTTCATTATATTATACTAATATGTTATACAAATTAAGAGTAATTAAAGCTCAAAGTTTATCCTTTTTTACTTAAAAAACTAAACTAAACAAATACATTGTGAAGGAGGTAATGTAACTTACATTTTTAAAATCAAAAGCTCTACAAAATAAATACTAACATTCCTATTGAAGTTGTGCCTTAGTGGCCAATCATTTTATGATCATATTGTCATGAACAAAGGCATATGTAATATGTTTAAACACATCTCATGCTAATGTAAACGATTATTACATTCGTAGAATTATACTTATAAGTTATGAGATAAAGTTTTTTGATATTGAGACTAACATCTTGTCACTTAGTATAATTCTAAACGGTCTATAGTTGAAGTATTAACGAGAGTGGGATATCGTTAATGTGTGTAAAAAGATCCTTAGACTTGAAGTGTTGTTACGGAATAGGGTATTGAGTAATCAAAGAACAAACAGAAAAACACAACAACAGATTTAACGTGGTTCACCAACGTTGTGTTGGCTAGTCCACGGGGAAGAGGGGGAGCAGTTTTATTTCTGAAGGAGAGGCAAAAACAGAGTACAGCTCATAGGGTTTGTGGTAGCACCCATATAAATAGTGCTTGACTAAACCCTAACATACTTGGGCCCAAAACTACAAAATTAACAGATAATTAGAAGCCCAATTAACTTCTCCGGATTCTGACTTCTCCGGATTCTGACTCCTCCGAACTCTGACTTCTCCGAAAACGGACTTCTCAGAAAACGGACTTCTCCAGATTCGGAGCTGTGATGGGTCAGATTCAAGGCATTTTAACAAATCTCCACCTTGACTTGAATTCTCCATACTAATTCTTCAGACGCACTCTTGATTGTGCCAGACCTCCCCCTCTTCCTCAGAATTGCCCCGCAGGGCTACTAACAGCTTCTGATGTTAAGCAAGTCCAAACAATGTCGGAACTTGCTATGTGGGACTGGCTTGGTGAACATGTCAGCAGGGTTATCAGCAGTGCCCACTTTCTCCACCTTGATTTTCTTCTCATTCCTCAGAAAATGATACCTCACATCAATATGTTTGGTCCTCTCATGATGGACCTGATCCTTGGCTAAACAGATAGCGCTCAAATTATCACAGAACACAATAGCTTGCTCTTGATGCAGACCAAGATCACCAACTAGCCCTTTCAACCAGATTCCCTCTTTAGCAGCTTCTGTCAGCGCCATATATTCTGCTTCAGTAGTAGAGAGAGTAACTGCAGTCTGCAAAGTTGCTTTCCAACTAACAACAGAACCACCCATAGTGAAAACGTAACCAGTCATAGATCTTCTACTGTCAACATCTCCAGCATAATCAGAATCAGAATAGCCGGTCATAGAACAGTGAGTACCACCTCCATATATGAGACCAACATCAGACGTACCTCTCAGGTAGCGGAAAATCCTCTTCACAGCCTGCCAGTGCTCCTTTCCAGGTTGTCCCATGAACCTGCTAACAACACTAACAGCATGTGCTATGTCTGGTCTAGTGCAGACCATAGCATACATCAGGCTTCCTACTGCATTGGAGTA
>OOIL02001545.1:408598-420431 GCA_900332095.2 Cuscuta campestris | reverse complement strand
GCAGCACCCAGATCCTTCATATCAAACTCAGCATTTAGATGGCCCTTCAACTTCTGAATCTCTAACTTCGACTTCGCAGCTATGAGCATATCATCCACATACAGAACAAGATAGATCATGGAGCCATCATCAGCTTTGTTGTGATACACACAACAATCATATGGACTCCTGCTGAATCCTAGCTGAATCATGTAAGTGTCAAACCTCTTATACCACTGCCTTGGAGACTGCTTTAGTCCATATAAAGACTTCTTCAGCTTGCAAACATAATTCTCCTTGTCTGGAACCACGAATCCCTCTGGCTGAGTCATGTAGATATCATCCTCAAGCAATCCATGTAGAAAAGCTGTCTTCACATCTAGTTGCTCTAGTTCCAGATCCTGATGTGCAACCATCGCAAGTAACACCCTGATGGAAGTATGTCTGACTACTGGTGAGAAAATCTCATTATAGTCAACCCCCTCCTTCTGTGTGAACCCTCTTGCCACTAGCCGTGCTTTGTATCTTACACCCTCACCAGGGATGGTTCCTTCATTCTTCCTGAAAATCCATTTGCAAGTAACAATCTTCCTCTCCTTAGGCCGTGTGACCAGCTCCCAAGTCTGATTCTTGGATAATGACTCCATCTCTTCTCCCATTGCAGCGAGCCATTTAGCGCACTCACTGCCCGAAACAGATTCTTTGTATGTAGATGGTTCGTCTATCGATGGCTCATCTTCCACCTCATCGGCGACCTGTAGTGCATATGTCACCATGTCCTCAAACCCGTACCTCACCGGAGGCTTCACACCTGTCCTCCTAGCTCTATCAATGGCGATGCTTCTCTGACGAGCTTCCGGATGAACATCAGAAATGGTGGTTTCAGCAGTAGTGCGTTGATCTTCTCCACCTTGGGGTTGTAATTCACTCTCATTTGGAGTGACTTGCAGCTCCACCTGTTTATCAACACCAGAATTTTCTGCACCAATGGACTTCTCAACAAAATTAAGCATAGAATTTTCATCAAATACCACATTCCGACTGAGGATAACTCTATTTTCTGATGGCGACCAAATTCTATACCCCTTGACTCCATCCCCATAACCAACAAATACGCCCTTCTTTGCTCTTGGTTCTAGTTTACCCTCACTCACGTGATAATAAACTGTACAACCAAAAGTTCTCAATCGCTTGATCTTCTTCCCTGTCTGATTCTCTATCAAGCCCTTCCACTGTTTGAACCTCTTGAATGCTTCACTTTTATGCTTCATTATGATTACCCAAGTCATTCTCGAGTAGTCATCAATTATCGACATAAAGAACCTGTGACCTCCAATAGATTCAACACGTGCAGGACCCCAGCAATCCATATGAAGGTAGTCAAGAGTCCCCTTTGTCCGATGTACACCCTTCTTTGGAAACTTGCTGCGGTGAAGCTTTCCAAATACACAATGCTCGCAGAATTCAAGATTCTGCACATTATGCCCAGAAAGAAGATCAAGTTTTGACAGAATTTGCATCCCTCGTTCTCCCATATGACCAAGCCTCATATGCCATAGTTTTGTCATATCCTTCGTTGGAACTTCTGGTGATGCAATATCAGCAGAGCCTGTCACGATGGTACCTTTCAGAATATACAAAGTACCACGTTTCAGACCCGTCAAAACCACCTTTGAACCTTTTAGAATATGCATTACTCCACCTTCACCTCTGAAAATTAAAACCCTTGCTGTCAAGTGTACTCAGCGATATCAAGTTCTTCGTCATCTGTGGAACATGCCTGACATCGTTCAAAGTGCAGAATATCCCATCATGCGTCCTTATTCTGATTGAGCCGATCCCTACCACCTTGCAAACAGCACTGTTGGCCATGGAAACGTTGCCACCATCTACCTGCTCGTAAGTGGTAAAATACTCTCTGTGAAGACAGAGATGGTATGATGCTCCTGAATCAAGAATCCACACATCATTCTGATGTGGCTGATCACCTGCAACCAAAACCAGATCTTCTTCAGACTTTGAATCATCAGCTTCTGCCATAGTTGCAGAACCGTGGGCATCCTCTTTCTTGTCCTTTTTCTTTATCTTCTTCTTAGGGCAATCAAACTTTCAATGCCCTGATTCTTTACAGTAGTTGCAGATGTCACCGGGTTTAGGACCTTTTGGACCTTTAGAGTTTGGTTTCTTCTTTCCAAAACCCTTCTGTCCCTTACTCGTAACAAAAAGTCCCGATGCCTGATTTTCTGTTGCTGAATTTGTTGCCTGTTGACAATCTTCTCTCATGTGGAGAGCAGATCGAACATCTTCCAGAGACAGAGTTTCTTTACCAGCAAGAAACGAATCAACAAAATTCTCATACGATTCAGGCAAAGAAACTAGCAGAATTAAAGCAGCATCCTCATCATCTACTTTAACATCAATGTTGCGAAGGTCAAGCAAAATTTTACTTAACTTTTCTAGATGATCCCAAAGGGGTGTACCTTCCTGCATGCGTAGTCGAAACAGACGTTGCTTCAAGAGCAACTTATTGGTCAGAGACTTCGTCATGTACAAGCTCTCCAACTTCATCCAGAGGGCAGCAGCGGTCTCCTGATCAGCGACTTCTATGATAACATCGTCCGACAGGCACAACATGATTGTCGAGTGAGCCTTTTCTTCTAGGGTTTTCCACTCTTCATCATCGTTTGCCTTATTCACCTTTTCAGTCAGCGGCGCCCACAATCCCTGCTGCTTCAGCAACGATCGCATCTTGATCTGCCATAAGCCAAAGCTATTTCTCCCGTTGAATTTATCAATCTTCACGTTCAAAGCAGATGACATCTTCGATCGACTCAAGAAACCCTAACAGAGCGGAATTCAGAAATATCCCTAATCGGAAGAACCAAAGGCTCTGATACCAGTTTGTTGTTACGGAATAGGGTATTGAGTAATCAAAGAACAAACAAAAAAAACAACAGATTTAACGTGGTTCACCAACGTTGTGTTGGCTAGTCCACGGGGAAGAGGGGCAAAAACAGAGTACAGCTCATAGGGTTTGTGGTAGCACCCATATAAATAGTGCTTGACTAAACCCTAACATACTTGGGCCCAAAACTACAGAATTAACAGATAATTAGAAGCCCAATTAACTTCTCCGGATTCTGACTTCTCCGGATTCTGACTTCTCCGGATTCTGACTCCTCCGAACTCTGACTTCTCCGAAAACGAACTTCTCAGAAAACGGACTTCTCCGGATTCGGAGCTGTGATGGGTCAGATTCAAGGCATTTTAACAGAAGTATTACGTACTTTGAATACGTGAACCCGCATGCTTTGATTCATTGTCCTAAACCGTATGAAATAGAGATGGAATACAGGCTTTGTGTTGGGTATGCCGCTGCACATATTCAGAGACAAAGATTACGTACATAAGAGTTGTCACTGCTGCTTTACTAGAACAATATCTTGTAGGGGCCCACTGATAAGCATGGATGAGGAAATGCATGGTCATGCCGAGATGGGTTTAGACATCTATTCCCGTCAGTTAGACTTGTTAATTAGTGAATAACTTAATGGTACATGATGAATGAATTCTATACCCTTTTCATTAAGTTAAGACATTGGGACAAATGAATTTACGTTATACAAAGTCTTAGTCGTAGAAAGGTTTAATTTTGACGAAACAATTGCATCTTGTGTCCAACATGTACCTTGTGCTGAGTGTTTATCAATTCTTCAACATAAAATATAAATCAAGAATTAACTCATGTGTACTTGATATTCTTGTAAACGTAGTTAGTGATGAGACCATGATTCTGATGCAGATCAAGTTCCCGTCTAGGGCAATATTTTGAAAACTGGACCGAACGTCAACTAGGATGAGGGAGTGATCGAGTCAATGGCTAACCGGTCAACTTGAGGGTCAACTGCCCGGTCAAAAATATGTAAATAATAATGTTTTATATTACTCTGTATATTATGAGACGACATATATAGTAAATAAAAGTATTTTAATTTATATTTTTTTTAATTCTACATCTAGATTTTAGTTTCATTGTACATATACTTTGTACTATTTTGCACTTTTTGTTTTTTATTCTATTATTTTCATTATTATTATTATGGAGTACAAGTTAATAGGGAATATCTTAGAAGTACTCATTTTTCAAAAACATAAAGACTACATATCTTGTTCTTATATACTATTGACAGTTTAAAACTTATATTTAGTTGATTAAAATTTTTGAAAAAATAAAAAATGCAATACATTACATTATAATCAATATTTTCAAGATGAAAATACTGTGTAATATTTTCAATATAGGTTTTATAATTACTTAGATAAACAATTAATAATACTCCCTACTTCCCGGAAAACATGAGAGTTTTGATTTTGAAGAGAGATTTAAAGGTAGTGTATTTTGGTATTGAATTTCCAAAAATGTCCTTTGATGTGATGGGTAAAAGTATGATTTGATGGATAGATTATTAGTAAAAAGGTATGATGTGATAGGTAGGGTATGAAAAGTAAGGGGTAAAAGTGACTTTTTAATATAAATGAGAAGTGTTTTTTGGGACGGATGAAAAAAGAAAGGAAAAAGGTTTTCAAGGACGACGGAGGGAGTACTAACTTTTAGCTTTTGCCTAATTAAAAATTTTATAAAATAAATAAAGAGTAAATTATGATAAACATATCGAGTATTCTCTATATTTAGTAATTAAGAATAGTTTTAGGTTACTATGTATTATCTAACATTTTAAGAAAGTGATATATATTCCGTTGCATGGCTTATGAAAGAAGTTTAGTACTACGTAAGTGTTTCATCTAAATCATGCGCGTTCAACCGATTGGACCGACCGGTCCGGTCTGGGAGAGAGAGATAGAGAGAGATTATCAAATATTTTATTTAATTATAAGTCAAAGATTAAAAATAGTTTACTATTGCTGCCGTTTTGTCATCTAAGCTCCAAACTACCCCTTGTTGTGGCAAATCAGCTGGCGGGAGAAATGTGGGAGAAATACTTATAAATATATATATACGAGTATATTTAAACTTTTGGATCGTTGTATAATTTGTTATTTATGCTTTTCATAAATATTAGTTTAATTGTTTTACATCTCATAATCAATAAGCAGGGCCGGACCTAAGGGAGGTCGAAGGCGACGGTCCCGAGCCTCTTAAACTTAAGAGACCCTAAATATTTTAAGCGTAGTGCTGTGAATAGTCTAGAAATTAATTCTTTTTTAAGTCCAAAAAATATTTTTTTACTCATACTTCTTCATATTCGGGGATAGAAAAAAATTGTACAAGATTACTACTAATACTATATTCACACATTTGAATGTCAAGTTACCGACACAATTCTCAACTAGTGTCACTTAGGGTATTGTAATCTCCTTATTTATTTATATTTTCTTTATATACAATACAGTTATTGTTATATTTATTGTATTTCAATCTATACATTATTTAAAAAGACATGAATTTTTTCCCGCCCATGCATGACACTCATATATGGAAAGTGTTGACAACATAAATGGTAGTTTAATTATTTTACCTTAATGTTTTCCTTCCATTTTAAGTATGTTTTTATTTTTATTTTTATTTAAATGTTACACCATTTAAGCATTTAAATTAAATTAAATTAAATAGTAGTGAACCATTGGGNATCTATACATTATTTAAAAAGACATGAATTTTTTCCCGCCCATGCATGACACTCATATATGGAAAGTGTTGACAACATAAATGGTAGTTTAATTATTTTACCTTAATGTTTTCCTTCCATTTTAAGTATGTTTTTATTTTTATTTTTATTTAAATGTTACACCATTTAAGCATTTAAATTAAATTAAATTAAATAGTAGTGAACCATTGGGAAATTGAAGTATGGAAATAAAATACACTGCCATTTAAATATTAAAATAAAATTTAAAAATTACAAATTAATAAAGTATGGGCAGGATTAAAATGATTTATTTCAAACAAACGACAAATTAATTATTTATCATTAAAAAGTACTATAATTTACAAGCACAAACGCGTAAAAATGGTAAGTTTTCTGAAATAGATTAGAAAATAAATATGGTACGGTAAGTAGATGATAACATTTAAATAAAAGAATAAAATAAAAAACTACAAATTAATATTAATACTATAATTTAAAAGAATGGAAACGTTTTAAAAATGACAAATGTTCTAATTAGAAAAATAGAAAATAAATATATAGATATGGTATGGTAAGCAATTAGCACCATTTAAAAACGAAAATAAAATAAATGGTAAGTTTTCTAAAATAAATTAGGTCAGTGTTCTAAAATAAAAGAGAAAATAAAATGCTCCCTCAGTCCCCAATTTCATTACAAATTGCGGGTTACCGAGTAAAATTTCTTACTTTTTGAAATCATTTTATTTACAAATTGATATATCAATAAAATATAAAAATTACATATTAGACAACTACGTCAAAAGTTCTACAAAACAAGAAGTGATAAGAATACTTTATTTTATCAAATACTTAATGAATCGCGTAAACAAACAAAAGTTATCGAGAGGAGAGAAAAAAATTGTAATCTATTTAGGGATAGAGAGAGTACATCTAAAAATGATAAGTGTTCTAAAATAAATTAGAAAACAATGTGGTTTGGTAAGTAATTAGTACGATTTAAATACGAAAATAAATTAAAAAACTACAAAAATAAAATTAATACTATACTCTAAAAACATGATTTTTTTTAAAAAAGGTAAGTGTTCAAATTAGAAAATAAGAAAATAAATACGGAATGGTATGTCACCACAATAAGCAAATGGTACCATTTAAACACAAAATAAAATAAATGGTAAGTGTTCTAAAATAAATTAGGTAAGTGTTCTAAATAAATTAGAAAATAAAATAATTATTAAAACGATAAGTATTCTAAAATATATTAGAAAATAAATACGGTACGGTAAGTAAATGATACTATTTAAATAAAAATAATAAAATAGAAAACTACAAAATAATACTATCAATTAATACTACAATTTACAAGCATGGTAACGTGTAAAAATGGTAAGTGTTATAAAATTAATTAAAAAATAAATATGGTACATCAAGCAAATGGTACCATTTAAATGCAAAAATTAAAAAATTATAAATTAATACTATTAATATTATAAGCATGGAAACATGTAACAATGGTATAAGTATTCTAAAATAAGTACTATTAATACTATAATTTACAAGCATGGATACGTGTAAAAATGGTAAGTGATCTAAAATAAAATAGAAAATACGGTACGGTAAGTAAATGATACCATTTAAATAAAAATAATAAAATAGAAAACTACAAAATTATACTATCAATTTATACTACAATTTACAAGCATGGTAACGTGTAAAAATGGTAAGTGTTATAAAATAAATTAAAAAATAAATATGGTACATTAAGCAAATGGTACCATTTAAATGCAAAAATTAAAAAATTATAAATTAATACTATTAATATTTTAAGCATGGAAACATGTAACAATGGTATAAGTATTCTAAAATAAATACTATTAATACTATAATTTACAAGCATGGATATGTGTAAAAATGGTAAGTGATCTAAAATAAAATAGAAAATAAATACCATAGGGTAAGTTAATGGTACCACTTAAATACGAAAATAAAATTTAAAAAATACAAATTCCAAAATAAATACATTAATATGTTGAATTATTACTTAGATAAGTCCAATTATTGAATTATTATCAAGAACAATATCTGAAACATATTGAATTATTGTTACGGAAACTGGTATTTAGTCATGAGAAAGTGTATGTTGCAGTTTAAAGAATAATAAATCGCAATGGCTTGAAGATTCTGATATACAACGAAGTGAATGCTAACACAAATTATACATACGAGTGATGTAGTTTATAAAAAAGTCTTTCGAAATTTGTAAATCATTTTACTTTTGTACTTTAAAATAATGAAATCTATATATTCCATTATATACCAATTTTTATTCCTAAAAATGATCTTAAATTAGTACCATAACTATGACCCGTGCAACGCACGAGTATGATACTAGTTTTAATCAAAAAGGTATTTTTAACTTTAGCTAGTTATTCATGGTAAGACCCATTTCTTTCTTTGCCCCGAGCCTAAGAAATCTTAGGAACGGTCATGTCAATAAGACCTCATAATGTATGAAATAATTTTCAAAAAATTCTTCTATCTCAATAAATTCGTTCAGTTTAACTTTTTTGAGTCAAACTGGATGAACTACTTTGCGTCAATTACTTTGAATGTGTATTGCTTATTATTACAATGAAATGAAACTTTAAAAATTCCCAACAAGATAAATCTAATTGAGTCATTTTTTATACTAATATAAATTACACTTTTCCTTAATTGAGGTCAAAACTTAATCTAATTTGAGTCAAAGAGATTAAACTAGATAAATACACTAGGACCAAAGTACTAATTAAGAAATATAATTTAGTTTTTGAAAAAAATTGAAAATTATGTTTCTTGAAAATACTTTTTCAATTTGGACATTTATGCTTAATACATCAAACATCTAATAAAATAATTTATCTCCTCACAATGTTTTATTGAAACACTTGTCACGTGTCCATTATTAAATAACTAATACACACATATATAGACACACTTTAGTTCAGATGAGAATAATGCAAAGCGAAATAAATGAAAATGCAAGCAATTCATTACATGTAACATCTAAAATCTATTTAAATAGAAAAAAATTAAAAAGAATGAAAAAATTGTGGTAGTATTTTCATAAAGAGTAAATTCTCAAAATAGTCCTTTGTAATAAGGGATTTTCCCAAATTAGTCCTCAATAAGTTTTAATTACCTACATGGTCCTCTATAATTAAGATTTATTCTCAAGATAGTTCTTTATAATAAGGTGTTTTTCCAAATCAGTCCTCAATAAGTTTTAATTACCTATGTGGTCCTCTATAATTGAGATTTATTCCCAAGATGCTCCTTCATAAATAATGTTACTCAAATGAGGATTAATTAAGAGTATTTTTTATTCTCTAAATTTAGAATTAATTCTTAAAATAACCATTTATAATGAAGTATTTTTCCCAAAATTGTTTTTCTAATTAAATATGTGTATTTGATTTGAAATTTAAAAGATTTTTTTAAGTTTTAAATAAGAGTAAATTCCATAATTGGTCATTTATAACATGGGGGTTTCCCTATTTAGTCCTCTATTATCAAATATTACCTCCGTAGTCCTTTTTTAAGGGTGCTTTTCCACAAATGGTCCTTTTTTGGATCTTGTATCATGTTGGTGTTAATTTAAAGGTTAAAATTATAATTTAACATCTACATTATGTTTAGTGACGTGTTCTGATATTTATTAAGCAAATAACACAAAAATAATGACTATGATTGTGGGCTAGGATTCCTACGAAAGACCACACTTGTAGACAATGGTTGTAGTAGAAAGCGACTGTAATTCATAAACAACGCAAACGGAATAACCTTTGGAATTGTGTATGACAAAAAAGATATATTATCATTTTGAAATTACACTTTTAGCCTTCAAATTAACACCAACATGATACAAGATAAAAAAAGGACTATTTGTGGAAAGGTACCAATAAAAGAAGGACCACTAGGATAATATTTGATAATAGAGGACTAAATAGGGAAACCCCCCTGTTATAAAGGACTAATTATGGAATTTACTCTTTAAATAATTCATAAATTATTGATGAGTAAATTCTCAAAATGGTCCTTTGTAATAAGTAAGGTGTTTCCCAAATCAGTCCTCAATAAGTTTTAATTACTTATGTTGTTCTCTATAATTGATATTTTTAGAGGATAAAAAATACTCTTAATTAATCCTCATTTGAGTAACATTATTTACTATACGAAAGACCATCTTGGAAATAAATCTCAATTATAGAGGACCATTTAGGTAATTAAAACTTATTAAGGACTGATTTGGGAAAACACCTTATTATAAAGGACTATTTTGGGAATAAAACTCAACTATAGAAGACCACGTAGATAATTAAAACTTCTTGGGGACTAATTTGGGAAAACCCTTTATTACAAAGGACTATTTTGGGAATTTACTCTTTCGTAAATAAATTAAACTTTTTGTGCTTGTGCAAAAAACTATTACTCCGTAGTATAAAATGCATCAGTGTAGCAGTTTTGGCTAACCATTGAATCAATGATTGTGTATTCGAAAATGCTCCAAGAGAATTTATTCCAACTGCAACACTAATAATTGATTGTTTCCTATTTCAAAAAAAAAAAAAAAAAAACAACTCATTGTTTCCAAGAGAATCAAATGTTTATTTTAAAACTTGTTCGGGCCTTCGTGGTAGGCTAAGAGCTAAGACTGAATCGATTTTTAAAATACTAACAATGGATTAATAAATTCTATTATATACTTTACCCATCTCAATTTAAATTGTTTGATATTTTTAATTTAAATTATTCGATATGGAATTTTAAAAAAAATTAAATATTAAAAAACTACAATAAAAATTTTATAAAACAAAGGATGACAAAACTGTTTATTTTTTCAAATGGGTAGCAAAAGTAGGTTAATAGGCGGCTACTGTTTTAGTTTTACAATAAACAAACAACTTAAATTGGAACGAAAAAAACAACATTGTACTCAAAGCCTGAAACTAATAATTGATTATTAAACCACAACAATCGATTTTTTTTCCACAAATCACAACTTTCCATTTCACTTCAAACTATTCAGAATTTACAAGCTTTCAGATTGTTACATCACTCTCTTGTAGTTAAAAAAACTACTAATATAAAAGTATATATACTCAACAGTTTCTTCCTCCGTGCATTTTTTTTATGGTGGCAAATCCTATTTCTCATCCTCCATATCCCATATACACATCCAACCCTGATTGCCTTAATTTGCTGCTTATTCCTCCTCCTCGAACTTGCTGTTTGTATTTTGTTCTCCAAGTCCTGGTAGCTGGTCATTACTACCTGCTGATGGTAAAACCTAGAGAAGCATGTTTGTGAGATTCTTTGAGCTATTCCATACTTCCAAATCAGGTGTCTATCTGTTTCCTTATCTTGGCCACATAAAGCACAATCCTAGTCAATTGTAAGAAATCTGGCTAATCTCTCCTTTGTTTGTAATCTCCCCTTCATCAACAACCATATCACAAACTACATTTTGGGAGGGGTAGTGGCCTTCCAGACTGTATCTTTCCATTTTGGTATCATTCTTGTCCCCTGTAACCAGTCATACCCTTCCCTCACTGTATATTCTGTGTCCTTGGGCATTCCCCTAAATTTCTCTCTAACTCTTACCATCTCTTTCCAGTATTGGCAGGCATCTAGTTTAGGTGTGTAATCCCAAAACTCTTCTTCTTTGATGTACGTGCTGTGGATCCATTTCACCCACAATATATCTTTCTTCCCAGCCAAATCCCAGTTCAACTTCATAATTGCTGCCTTATTCCAATTTAGAATGTTTTTGATGCCAAGTCCCCCAAACTTCTTCTTCAAGCACACTTCTTCCCAGTTAACCAATGGCACTTTAGCATACTTATGTGTACCTCCCCATAAAAAATTCCTACATACTGCCACAACTTCCTTCATGACCTGTTTGGGTATACAAATATTCTTGTCCAGAAAGAAATAATCCCCATCAGAACTGAGTTGATGAGTCTTACCCTTGCCATATAAGATAGATGTCTGGTCCTCCATGCAGTAATTTTACTAGTCAGCTTGTTTATTAAGGCATCACACTCATTCCTCTTCAGTTTTTCTGTTGTTATAGGGCTTCCAACTAGTTCCAAGGTATGTGAATGGCAACTCCCCCAATCTCATACCAATCTTTTTCAGAAGCTTCTCCTTGATCTGTTGGTTCACCC
>OOIL02001545.1:346222-403273 GCA_900332095.2 Cuscuta campestris | reverse complement strand
AAACAAACGGAAATTATTCTCCCTGGATGGGAGAAAATATTTTCCATGGAAAATATTTTTCTACCACTTTTGTAACCAAACGGTGGAAAATGCAATCAAAATTTTCTGGGACAATATCCCCCCCCCCAAACCAAACACACCTTTAAAGAATTATCTGAACATTGAAGCTTAGGGAGAACATGGTGCAAGACAGAAAAGAATGAAAAACGAGAATATTAACAGAAGACAGCATTGTAGCCTGCCCATAGAATTCTTTTTGTTGGACAAACAGTTCTAAGAGTAAGGCCTTATTATAACCTAGCTAGAAGAAATTTAGCTTAACGCACTTTGAAAAAACATTTGTAGCGCAGAACCCTATACATTTTCTGGGTATATTCATGACCTTCCAACTGTTGACTTAATTAAATATCCGCTACTTTAATAGGTTCTGTGGGGAAAACATGCATCCAAAAAATGAGCTCCTTAACCCAATTATCTTGAGATGCACTACACTATGGCTTAATGACCACATACCAATTGAAAACAGGCTTAGAGAAAAACAATATATAATAAAACTTAAAACCACCACAAATTCATGAAAAAGGAAGTGGTGAAACCTGCATAAACTCATCGCGAACAGAAAATATGGGCAAATACTGCCTCTGCTGTGAGATTGTTTTGGATTTTGCAAAGTCACTCACTGCTTCCCCTTTCTTTAAGTGTTGTGAAAACCTAGCTTCTTCCTTGAAATCAACCTCACCTTGTTCACCCACTGCAGCAGTATCTGCATCAATCTAGCATAGCATTTAAACAGAACTTCAGATATAGGATTCTGGCCTTCGGCCTTCTTTGAGTAATGAGCTTCATATATCACAATATGTTACCTGTTCAGCTGTTTTTTCAACCCCCAAGATGTCACCAAGTTTTGATCCAGCAAGTTCCCAAAACCGTTGACGAGATTTATGCATGCTTTGTTTTTCATGTATTTCACGAACAAGCGAAGATCCTTTCCGCGATATTATGGCCATGTCTGATGTGGGGTCCTTGATAGGCATTACTGGTTCAGCTTGCTTTGTGAACACAATTCTTCCATCCAGAAAAGGGGGTTTTGTATCTGGTGCATGAATTACAAAAAAAAAACATAAGAAAAATAAGCTATTATTTTCTCTAGAAAGTAGAAACTGAACTTATTTGGTAACTGAAACTGATGGGGTGTGAGGGATTCATACCATGAACAAGGAGAATAACCTTCCTTTCATCTTCATCATCAAATTCTGTTTGCACCTCAGTGCCTTTAACAGCTCCAGATCTTAGAAGCTGACGGTCTTCCCACTGAGCATTGTCTGCAGTTAGCTGTGACAGCTTCTTGCTCTGAGCAAGTGACATCTTAGAGCCATCTTTTCGAGTCTGTTCAGAAGTCAAATAGAGTGAAAGATGTTAGCAATTCAGCTGGCATTACCAACAAAACGAACCATGTTTTAATTTCAAAACACCTAGAGTGGCTAGTTAAATTTACCAACAAAAACCCTAAAAATCATAAGACAATGATAAGTTGAGCCAAAGGCAAGTTTACCATAAAACTCTAGTTTATGAATAACTCAAGGAATTGAAGGAAAACTAACTAGACTTTAATATTAAAGTGAACAACAACAACAACAACAAACCGAGTAAATCCCACTAAAAGTAGGGTGTGGAGAGGTTGTGTGCACGTAGACCTTACCCCTAATGGGCTTAACATTATACCTTGTGAACTGTTAAGTGGTTTTTGTGCATAGGTGATTCCTACATGGGTAACATGGCAGTAATTTTTAACAAAGATCAAGAAAGCTCCGTAAAGTAGACTAGATATAAACATCAAAAAATCAAATTATATATATATATATATATACATATACATACATTATATATTACCAATGCAAATAGTGAACTAAAAATGGTGGCACACAAGCTTATCCAGAAATATGCAATATGATTAAGATCAGCACCTTCTTTCCAGATATGATATGATTAATATTTCCAAAGAACACTTACAAGTCTTTTAGCCAGCTCAGCCTCTTTCTTCTGAAAAGATGCCTCATCACCTAAAAACAGTGTTGACCTATCCATGTCAAACGTGCTGCTTCCTTCTTCTCTGTCGTACCTGTACAGTGAAAGAGCTAATAATTAAAAGGCCACAAGATGAAGATATATAACATTATAGTTTGTTGTAAAGGGTTTTTGGTGATAAACTAATACCAGGCACGATCAGAGTTGTACTCCATCTCTAGACGCATACTTTCAGAGATCTCATGATTGCTGTCTTCAGACCCAAGTGTATTGTCATCTCCTTCCTGGAGGCAGCAATGAGAAAAATATACAATGACACTATGTTAAAGCATATGCAATGCAATTTTTTTGCTTTCCATATCCTAGCAGCGTAAGGCAATCTGTAAATGTTTACAGGAAGGAAGTACTAATCATTTTACATAATCAATACAGCCAGTATGCATGCAAATAAATCAACGAAAACAAGTGAAACAAGAAGCTGTAAGCCTGTAATTTATTTAACTGTAGGTCTGCTAAAGGTCAACTCAAGGTCTTCAATAGTGCCTACTATAGAGATATAGGTCTACGGATAGGTCTGCTAAGATAAATATTTCTGCAATACGCAAAGAGATACCTCAGACATGGTGACATTAGTAGAAACAGACCCCCGAATAGATTTTCCACCATATCGAGACCCTGAAGTCCTCACAGAAGAGCCAGATGCTCGTATTGGAGTTGGCGATGGAGCTACACTGTCCCAAGGAGAAGCAGCCCCTGTAGATATTCAAAATGTTGCTGGTTAAATCATATCAATATCTTTTTTTATGTCGAGTTCAGCCATGCTACCCAGCAATCAGAACTAGTGGGATAATAATTTACCAGAGCGAGGAGTATGGCCTCCCAACCATGGGGAAACAAGTCGCGCATCAGGTGAGGCTCCAATATACATTGGCGATGGAGAATGATAATGGCTACTCCTATTACGGTTGGAAAAACTGTCCCGGCGAGGGGTATCTTCCCACTCCGAGTTGCCATCATCCCAGCTAGAGCTTCCTGCAATACGTCAAGAGTTCCATTGTAACAAACCGTAAGAATAAGAATGCATTTCACATAAAAAGTAACTAGTGAAAGCGTCAAATAACTGTGGGTGTTCCTAAAATAAGACATAAATGGTAGACAAAAAAATCCAATATCTTGCGAGGGCAACACTATTTCCATAAAATAACTATAAGATTTTGTTTTAATTATTATTATTATTATTATTATTATTATTATTATTATTATTATTATTATTATTATTATTATTATTATTATTATTATTTGGGGGGGGAGGGTCATTGAAGGACTCTATCAGGTCCAAATTGTAAAACATTACCAAACGTAATAAATGGGGATGATGATGAAGGTAAGATAAAACTTCTTTTCTTTTGTTGTCGTAATTAAGTAAAGTTCTAGTATGAACCACAAAGCGCTTATTTATTTATTTAAAATACTTAAGTATAATTGGGGTCCCTTGGCCATCCCTAGAACTTTACCATTACTATTTATCATCCAACTAAGGAGGACACTTCATGAGCTAACAAATGAAGATATACCCACCGTGTGTGTTCCTGGGGCTTTCATATCTACTTCGTTTCCTACTGCTGTCATCATTGTACTCTCTTCCAAAACTGCGTGATGATTCCCTACGCCGATGATCTTCGCCATAATTGCTGTCCCTTCTAGTTTTGCTCCTATAATCATCCCTTCTTGATCTTCCCGTAGAATGAGTTGAAGCCTTAAATTAAACGGTTACTCATTCACACTATGGCAATTGACAACAACAACAAAACTAACAGACATGGGATAACAAGAAAATTGGCTGGAAAAAAAGACAAGTTGATGCAAAGCAGATAAACATATTGGTTAATAGGATCATTAAAAATTGTGCCCAGCATAGTGACACGTACTCATACAGATAGGTATCATCCTAATGATTTGGAAAATTCTATACTCTTCAGTTAATTGTTTATTAAAACATTTAGGCATCAACAACTAATAAAATAAAAAGATACATGATAGGATACAGAAACAGATGCACAGAAACAAATGAGTGCTTAATCCCCCATCTCACATCCAAACAAAACATACACATACTCACACTTATTAAGACATTTAACCATTACCGCAGGTGCACTATAAGAGTAAAATTTTAAAAAGAAAAAAATACGTGGTAATGATTTTTATTTGGATCGAATGAGTGCTTGATTTCCCCACCCAAAGGCCCAAACAAAAAACCCACAACAAAGTCACACACACACACACACACACACAAAGCTGACATCTCAGCACCATCAAGATAAGAGGCAATGACAAATTACAACAAGATACTAGGAACCAAGATGTAGATTTTGCAGACACGGAACATAAATTTGCCCCAACTGCATCATAGTTTTTCCTTGATAACATTTAAGATCCATTCAAAAGAAAACTACAACACAACTTCACATGTCCAGAAAAGAAAAATGGGTTATAATACCTGATGGTGTTCATCAGGAAGAGGCTTTAAGAGTGTTCTGTTTTCTCGCCCTACGGTTACTGTAATACCTGAAAATAAATATAAATTTATGAAGCAATGGGTTAAGAAATCTTATAGAGTAGGTGAGGAGCTAACAACTCTCTGAATGAAGACTTAATACTTGCATGTCAATGGAGTTCAAGTGTTTAGAATTTGAGGGTCTAGTAATATAAACATCAAAGAGCATCACAAGTAGTTTATACTACGTAAATAGGTAGCATATCCAAGGCAAACGCCTTTGGCAGAAGAAGTTTGTTTACGTGAGCGGACATTTTTCACATCCCAGTTCCCACTCTTTTCTCATTATCTCAACCCAGTTAGCACAAGTAAAATGCCATTGCTTTTTCCCTTTTAAGAAATCCATTGTACCAAAAGGAACTTGAAACCTTCATAGAAATAAATGCACACCTGTACAATTGCGTACCTGAGGTAGAATCATCGCTAGCAAGATGATCACGATATCGCCTACTAGTGTGACCACGTGAACCACGAGATGGACCATCTTCTATTTCTCCGGTCACAGTAGAAGTGTCTTCACATTCATCTATAGCTGACACAACAGATGCTACCCTTTCTTTTGGGACTTTAAATGAGTTGTCTACTGTAGATCCTTCTCTTTTTGTACTAGCTAGTACATCAAGCCCTAAATGTCATGTACGACTTCAATTAGCTCTGATTACAAAATAGTGGTATGATACATAGGCATCTTAATAATAAAACTGAGCTCAGCAATGAAAAATAATGGACATAGATATGCATCTAATAAAATTCCATGCTGCCAAGAGGCATCTACCAGTGACTAAAATAATTGGAAGCAAATGTGCATATTTGAGGACCACAAGTGGCCATTTTTTCCTGATAATAAAAAGCAAACTTTGGCAGTCACGTGCAAGTGCAAGTGTGCAATTATTTGACCCAATGTAATCCACATGCCATTCAAAGTGCATGATGGTCAACATAGTGAAAGTTCTAATAAAACTTGAATATTCTTCAGTTTTAATTAAAATATTCTTCTATTCTTCTCCTTTCAGTAAGATTCTTCACAGTTCCCACTCAATCCAAAATTCCATACACCCTATAAATGATAAAATGAGTAAACTTTTCTTGTCTCAAAAAAAAGAGATAATAAAAAATCATAGAATGAACAAAAAGAATTACCAAAAAGTGATTTGCGCTCGGGTTGTTTAAAAACAACTCGATCTTTCCCAGGTATATACAAACCGCCACCGCCGACACTATCAGGTTCCAAAGTAGTAGTTGTGGTGTCCATATTTATTGGTCCAATGCCCTCCTGCTATCCAATTTTCTGAATGCAAAAACATATTCAAGATCAACCAAAGTTTAAGAAGCAAACACATAAATAAAGGAAACTCAATTCATTTACACTCATCTGCATGTTCCGCTGGAATCCAATTACAACAACAAACCCAATTAAGTCCCACCGAATGTAGGGTCTCAGGAGGGTATGTGTATACGCAGTCCTTACTCCCACCCGAAAGTAGAGAGACTGTTTCCAAGAGACCCACTACTCAAAAAAGAAGCACAGATAAAAAGTAAAAAGTAGACAGAATACCATGTCGATTAAAGAGCAAAGATGCTAAAACCACAAGAAATTACACGCAAGACTTTAGCAACAAGACCCAAAACAAGGACGCCCACGAACACTAGCTCAAGACAAGGCACAAATATACAAGCAGGCACAAACACACTAGCAAAAACGACAAATGAGGGTCCAAAAGCCTATCCAACTACTCTAGTTCCAGATCTCCAATAGTTCTGGATCTCCATACGTCTCTATCTAAGGTTATATCCTTGGTGATACCCAAAAGTCAAAGGTCATGTCTAATCACATCATTTTGTTTCTTTCCGGGCTACCCCCTCTCACACCTACAACCACAAGCCTCTCTCACTTTCTAACTGAGGCATCTACATTTCTCTTCCGTACGTGCCCAAACCATCTCAGCCTAGAAATAGATTTCTAATTGAGCCCAAAAATGGGTTACCTTGAAACATATCAGATTAATGCTTGTGGGTGGTTGATAATGCCACAATGCTATAAGAGAGACAAAGAGCAAGATATTGATTTAGCAAGTAATTTAAAGTATTTAACTAAACCAAAAGTGTGTGCCAAGTGTGCATGCATGCTTATGTGTCCAACTAATTGATAGTAAGCCAACATGGGGATCTGATGAAGGGATGAGTATGTACGCAAGTGGAGTAAGTAGAGATAGAGAGAGCACAAAAAGAGTGTTATTGCTTCTATTTTGGAGTTGTTTACCAATTGACTACAACACATCATCATTTAGGACATGAAAAAATTAGAACTAACAGAGAAAATAGTCGAATAGGGTTCCTAATAAGCCAAGCTTGGGATCGAATAGGGATAAGTATGTATGGAAGTAGAGCTAGAGAGAGCACAAAAGGAGTATTATTTCTTCCATTTTGAATCCGTTTACAAAGAAGACGAGGGGGTATTTATACTACTCTGTCGTGTAGCGTTTATCTGTGTAAAGATTGGGTTGGTTCTTTCAGACACATACGTGTTTCCCTCACTCTTTTTTTATGTCTAGCATGGGGTAAATCCCATTGAGGAGCATCGAGAAGACGAGAACAACATCTTGGTGTGTCATAGAGTGCTTGTTTGCAGTGTTTGAAATATGACTGGTGGGAGGGATGTGGGACTGTGGGAGTTGAGATCGCAATCACCGCATGGGGTATGAAATATGAATGCTGAATTCCTGCTCTAGTTGGCCAACCAGACCTCTCTAAGTCATCCAGGATGATTGTAACTTGTGAGGTCAAATCTTTGGGGATGATGAGAGTGTTAAAGGTCCAAAGAGTCAGTTCATGACTTAAAAGGGCCCGGTTCAAAAAAGGGGCCCTATTGTATCAAATAAATGAAAATTTAAAAGAAGTTTCATACTAATTATTAGATTTGTTACAATGAATTATACAGCAACAACAAAACATGGATACAAGATTATTTATTTCTACTTCTTCCAAACTCTCACATTCAATCGATATCAAGGCCATTCTGTTCAGTCTCTCTTGCGGCATAGTTGAATGCAAGTAATTTTTCAATAATTTCAACTTTTAAAAATTTATTTCCGCTGGTGAACTTCTTGGATCATATATATGAACTAAAGCAGATTTGTTAGTATTATCCGTATTAAAAGGTGAACCCGTTTCAGTATTTTCAACATCAACATATTCAACTTGATCAGTTTTATCTAAACTTTCAACAATGTTGACATCACACTCATCTACAACTAGAGTATTTCCTAGGAACCAATATACAAACATAAAAAAATATTCCGTATGAGAAACAAGGATGTGATTTGACAAATGGATTCATTGCATTCTTGGCAGCTTGCAGAATGCAAAATTTTCTAAGTGTTTGGGAGTCAAAATGTGATACTTCTTGAATAAAAATTACTAAATGGCAAACCTGCACAACTAATACTCAATGGATCACTTAACACTCTAAATTGAAAAATGAGATGCAATAAATAAAGTAACAACCAAACTAGAGGCAGGGTTAAACAGATCTCAAGTCTAAAGCCATAAACTATATCTGCCTAAATTTAGACAGAGACACTTTCATATCAATTCTTCTTTAGGAATATTCTTTTAAATTTTAATTCAAAATTATTTGAACTGATTAGCAATAAAAAAAATTCAAAAGAAAAAGAGAGAAAAGATCAAAACAGAGCTGATTTTTTTTTCAATTTGCAATCCATCCATCATTCTAAATAAAAATTAAAACTCAGAGATGAAGAAATCGCTCAAATCAGACAATTAAAATATAAAAATGTCAATTATCTAAAGGATGAAATTTGAAAAGGGAAATGAAGAGTAAACACATAAAGCTAGGGAATATATCATACCTGGACTACTGGAGGGTGGTGCCGTGGAGGGGGGAGGCAGCGGCGCAGTGCGGTGGCGTCTTCGGCGTCGCTTTTCCGAAATCAGAGGCCCGCAGAGGCAAGAGTCGCACACTTCGGTGGGCGGCGACGCACAAGTGAACCTCCGTCGAAGCGATGCAACGGCGACTGGGATGATATTTTTGGGATTTGATGGTACTCAGTATTTGTGATGAGAACGTCTGACGAGGAAAAGGTATATGGTAAGAAGGTACGGAGTAAGACTCATCCTCCCACATTCTGTAATAAGGTAGTAGTAATTCTGAAATAAGGTAGTACTCATCTTCACACATTTATTCAATATAATTATAATATTCATTTACGAATAACGTAATGTTCATTCTCAAAGAACTTAGTATTCATTTTGTAGCAAAATAGTACTCATTCTAAATAAATTATGTAAAAAAATCTAGGGAGCAAGCAATCTTCTCTGCAACCTGTTCCTGGTATTCTCCATCTTGCATTGATGCCAGCACCACAAACTAGGACGACGACGAGGACGGGGGACGAACTCCATCTTCTACAGAAGATCCGTCAGCCGTCTGCTAGGGTTGCCGAGCCACATTCATCCATTACGTGCAGCCGGCCTATCCTTCAATCCAAAATTCAGGCCTCTTCTTCGTCGTCTTCCCTTCATCGGCGCTTCTCCTCCGATCCAAAATCGCTGGTCGCAGTAATTGCTCCTCTTCGTCGACTTCTATTGCCGCAGTAATCGCTGATTCGCATGCCTCTTCGCGCTAACTTTTAGACCGGATGTACCCAACTTTGGGTGCAGCCGGTTGTATAATATAATTTGCGTCTGAACAGTCTTGTTTTTAGTTTTTTTTCAGGGAAATGGGTGCTAAGGGAGATGAGGAGGTATATGGTACATCCGGATGTACCTAGAGATAGGTACATTTGGGTAGTACTCATTTTGAAGTAAAGTAATACTCATTCTCGTACAAATATAAAACTTCATTTCGAAATACGTAGTACTCATTCTGAAATAAGATAGTACTCATTTTAAAATAGCGAAGTATTCATTTTTACACATTTGTTTAATATAATTATAATAAATAACGTAATGTTCATTCTTAAAAAAAGCAATACTCATCCTCAAATAAGGAAAGACTCGTTCTCAAATAAAATTTTGTTCAATTCTTTCACAATTGAAAAATTCAGTACCATCATTATCCTCAAACATCTTCATCGGATCTTCCTCTATTCCCCGAAACAACAAGTTAGGCAGCTCATTGGATCGGATCTCCCTCCCAAAAATTACCAGGCGCGGATCAGATCTCTACTCTCAATCATAGATCGTCATCATCATCTTCTTCCACGATCCACTTCGGCTCGGATCTCTGCTCCCAATCCGATCGGATCTACCTGCCATAGCAGCCTCCTCTTCTTCCTCTTCAATTGCCAGATGCCATGCTCCGACCCGTTCTCTTCCTTTTCCGATTCTAATTTTTTCCGGCTGTACGGTTCTTATCGTACAGCCGGACGTAGGATATAATTTGCGGTGCTAAGGTGCTCTGTTAGTAAAATTTGACAGTTCTATTCTCTAAGGTCCCCATAAATACCCCACCCGTACTAACTCGAAGAACTCATTTTAATTTTGAAGTCAAAAATAATTTGGGAGTACAATTGAAAGGGTGGGGGCTCACATTGGGGTGGGAGGTTCACTGAGAGGTTAGGGGGAGTAAAACCATTAATTTTACGAATGGAGTACCGTAACACTTCGGGTCATCCCATGACATGAGATTCTAATCTTGCGGGAATCTCTCCATTCTTTTTCAATCAATTTAGGGTAGGAGGGAGCCCTCTTTGGAAAAAAAGTGTTCTCATTTGTTTCGGACACAGACACCAAAAAATGGTTTTCAAATCACAATTACAAGTCATGTCTCTCATTCACGTCAGATTACACTAAGGTCATGTTCTCTTTACCTAATCTGATCGGTTCTGATCTTATTGAAATAAATTCTAATCTGATTACATTTATATTTAAAACTATTTCTGATCTGGTATGGCCTGATTCTAATAAGGAATAAGTAATAAATAAAAAAAATAAGTTGAGGAGAACATGACCTAAATCCATATTTTTCATACTACAAATTGTAGTGTACATACTCTAATTTGCCAACTAACTACAATCATTTTTTAAATAGATAACTTAAACTAATAATATAAATTAATTTTAAAATAAGTTTAAAATTATTGAACTTTTTAATGTTCTGTCATTAATTTTAAAATAATATAAATATTTAATTAACACGATAACATTCATTTATTTAATTTAATTTTTTAAATTTTAAAAATAATTAAAACTATGTATTAAGGGTGTATAAATAAAGAGAATGACAAAAGATGCATGTGGTATGCTCGGTACAGACTTTCTTGCCAATTTTTTGGTACCATAACAGGTTCAACTTTTCCTATATATTGTTATAATAATACTTGGTCAGTCCATGAGTGTTTGTTCACTTTTGACTTTTGGAACTGTTCATCTAAACACTTTGACTCATCAAATTCTCTCAATGTGTAAGCCTAAAAATAGTCATGTGTGATCGTGTTTGATTCGTCTTAACATATAGACTATTAATATATAATTTTTTAATATACAAATTAAAAGATAAAATGGATTAAAGAAGTGTATTGGATGGTGTGCAAAAATGAAAATGGACAAACACTCAGGGACGGAGGGAGTAATAAATAATACAGAGTATTAATAATAATACAACAACCATAACAACCTAGTTGGATCCCATTAAGAAGCGTGTGTGTACTTCTTTGCTCTTACTCGAAAGTAGGGGGTTATTTGCAAGAGCCCCCAGCTCACTGAACAAAAATAATACTTCTTCTGTCCCCAAAGGATTGCCGCAATTTGACTTTTTTGGTCACGCAAATTAGGAAAAAAGTATATTTAGTGATGATATAAATTTAATAAAATTGGGTTTATTTTAAAATATAGTTTTGAAATATCAGTTTTTTATAATATTTAATTATTTTAGATTATACTTGATTCGTGGTAAAGAATGTTACAATTTGACCAAAAAATCATTTTGTGGCAATGTTTTAGCCTTTTAGGGACAAAGAGAGTATAAGATAATAATAGTACTAAAAGATCCCACGGGACACATAAAAAGCATAGAAAGCACATATAAAACTCAAAACACTTAGACAAAATGACAAACTAATGTTAACGGAAGAAAAATACAATAAATAGAGAACACCATGTATATAAGGCATACAATGTACACAACAAGTCCTGCAAAACTATCACATAGCCCAAATTAAAGCGTCTATCTAACTACTCTAATTCTATAACTCCAAACACTCTTATCTAAGGCCTCTTTCCAACTGTTTCTAGGTCTATCGTACCCCTTCCCTTACTCCCACCCACTAACGTAAATCTCTCGCATATCCCAAATCACCTAAACCTAGCTTTTCGCAGCTTATCTTCCACTGGTGCCATACTGATCTGTCCTCGAATAATCTCATTTGGGATCTTATCCAATCTTGTCTGCCGACACATCCACCGCAACATCCACATCTCTGCAACATGTAGTCAACGAGCATGGGGTTTTTTAACTATCCAACACTCTGAACCATAAACCATAGCTGGTCCGACTATGGATCGGTATAACTTACCTTTGATCTTAGCCAAAATCTTTTTATCTTCTCATCGCACAACAAGAATATTAACAATAGTGCACAAATGGTAAGTTTGTGTAGTTTGCATCCAAATTGATTGTGACTCTAGCATCATTCAACAATAATACTCCCCATGTCCCATAAAAATATCCCACATTTTCTTTTTCTCTTCGTTCCAAAAGGGGTTCCAACTTCCACTTCTGGAAAAGAATTTGTGGTCCTTATAATTTCTATCTTTTCTGCATTATTTTCAAGCATACTAATTCACTTTTCTTAATATTCGTGTCAATTCAAATGTAGCTTTTTATAGGACGATGAAAGTAATAATTACTACGTAGTACTACTATTAATAACAACAACAACAATAATAAAATGACAATCTGAATTTGAATTAGATTTAATCCATTATGATTGGAAGAGAACATCGTTATAAAATTTGAATTTGAATCAAACTTGATCCATTTTCTTTTTGATATATAATTGTACCGTAAGATTATTTTTGTTTGGTTGAAGCATCATTTTATTATTTATTCTTAAATTTTCTTTCAATTAGGTTAATAAAAAGTATTACTTCATTTGTCTCCTTATTTTTATCACATTGATTAGTGACATACAAATTAAGAAATGAAAAATTATATGATTAATATTAATTTTAAAATGTAAAGAAAATAAGTGGAACTCACAAAAAAATTAGTAATATGATTTCAGATAAAAAATAATTGTATATAGAGGTTTAAAAAATTAAAAATAGAGTATAAATTGTTGAAATAACTATGAAATTTATTAAATAAAATAATTATTTCAACACTTTTTATATTTTTTTCAACACTTTTTAATTTTTTCAAACACCTTCCAAATTATTACAATTCTTTCTAATTTTTCCAACTCTTTTCAATATTTCCAACTTCTTCCAGTTTTTCCAATTTTTTCCAATATCTTCCAACTCATAATTTTTCTCTTCTTCCAATTTCATCCAACATTTAACTCTGTTTTTACAACTGAAACGAAAAGAGCCTAATAGCAAAGTACTTAGAAGGTGTTATGGAGTGATTAATTAAGTGATTTTTACAAAAGGTGAAAACAAAAGCACCTTATATTTACTTCTCCGAAATGATATTCTATTTGTAAAATCATGATTTAAAAAAATATAAGTTGACATGCCAAATAGAGTAAAATAACTACCATCCAAAGCAAAAGCTAAATTTTTTTAAAGAAACACAATGCCAAACACCTTGTTGGTATTGTTTGGCATGCCATGGTTAGCACTTACATACCAAATAAGGTTTAAGAAAAAAAGTTTGGCTAGTGAAAACAACAACCATGGTAGGGATTTGGTTACTGAAAAGATAATTTAAAAAAACTAAAATACTATGGTCAAAACACTCTTTCAAAATTTACATCCTACCATTTTGCAATTAGCATTTCCAACCGCATATTCAAAATGCTAATTTACCAAATATCACAAAAAAACATTTTAACTTATTAAAAAATAAAAAATACTCTCTCGAAAATGCTAAAAAAAACTGAGCACATTGCTCATCAAAATGCTCTTTACCAGACATGTCCTTGTACTCTCATTCATTAACATCATTTCAGCTATCAAAGTATCAATCACTCACCAAATTTAGAACTATTTGCATGGAAAATATGGAAAAAGAGCACACACAGAGCTCTCCATACCCCCAAACACTAAACCTACAATAGTTCATCACAAGGCATTGTGATGTATGAAATGTGCAGAAATCTCATGGTAATGCCTCTTATATAGATCGACGACGAGATGAGTCGAGAATTCAATCAATATAAACTACAAGTCAAACGAGCCTTTGACGCCGTCCAAACTCTCTCCGAGCGATGACCTGCCAAGAGAAGGAATACGTTAAATAATGCGTTTGACTAATTATGAGGTGGGTAATTCTAAAATGGTATCGGGAAGGAGATACGTAATGATAAACTCAAACTACTTTTAAACCCTTTCCATTTTAATGCGACTCCGTATAAAAAAACCTTCATGTTACGCACTAAAAAAAATGATATGGAAAAGCCTAAGCTGGAGGTAAATCTTATTGTCTTCTAAGACAAAGTTCTAATTGATGATGAGGAAGGGACTCAAGTGCGTTTGGCTTCTGAGCTTGATTGGGAAGATGGGTATTTTAGGAAGAGATTAACGTCGATCGATTATCATGTGGTTTGGGTTTCACCATTTGGGTGAAATCTCAATGGGTGAAATCTCTATCGCGAGTATTCCTGACCTTCCCTAATCCACTTTGCCTCCACTTTTTGTAATCCAAACAAGGTAAGGTGAGCTAGGATCCATCGCCCCCCTCACTTTACCTTCAACCAAACAATGCATAAGCGACTAGCAAGTTCAAAATCCATATCCAGCATGACTCATGAGTTTTTGTGATGAGAAGACATCAAGTGCAAGGAAAGGCCTCAATGGGTGCTTCTCAGGAAGCTTACAAATATTTGATCATAAAAGCCAACTAAATGATCTATACACTTCTAACAAATTTGTAGTTTTCCTCGGCTGAAGTGCCAAAGGGAATTGCAATGGTAAAAATATCTGAAGAATTCTATATGACAAAATCTTTACACTATGCTTGGTTCCAGGAATTTGAGAGAGAAAAGAAAAGAAAGTGAGATGGAAAACAAATTTTCATGTTTGGTTAGAGAGGAAAAAGCATAAAAAAGTGGAAGGAAAAGAAAATAAGAAGACAAAATAGGCTAAGGAGAAAGAAAACTGGACTCCTTCCATTTTGGTGAGGAAAAGGAGAGAAATCCTTTTCTTTTCCTTTCCTTCAATCTTTCCTCGAACCAAACATAGGGTTAGTAGCCACTATATACCGGAAGAGTGGATTACAGCACCTAAAACTTTATAACTTGTTTTATTTTTGTTACGTGTTGACACCTCTAGGCTCTAGCTTTTAATATTAAAGTGGTATCAAATTCGAGGCTTATGCCTTGCATCAAATATACAAATTTCCTAGAGGCTTAAAAATGGCTTTCAAAACCTTGAATACTGTTAGTAAACAATAAACAATTAATTACTCCAGGAGCATGAAAACGCCTGAAAAGATTAAACAAACCCCGTATATCGTGCAATATGTGCAGAAACCTTACCTCTACTCCAAGGAGTAGATGGGCACACAATAGGTTGATAGTATGAATTATACCTGTGCATGCAGTACTTGTACTCTTGACTCCTGACCATATCTTTCTCCCCTTCTTCCAACTAGTACAGAATACAACCAACACGTAACTAAATAAAGTTACAGCACAAAGTTATATATAAGATTAGCAATGCATATAGGAAAATGAAAATCAATTTCTCTTACGGGATCACTCTCGTAAACAAGCTCATAACAAACTGGGGACAAGCATTGTAGAGCACAATTCTCCTTTGCTACCATTGAAGACTTGCAATTCTCACCCCATAAGCCACTTCTCAGTTCAAGGCAAAAAATTACTAATCAGTAATATCCATTTTCTCTTCTTCATAGCTACTTAATCAGGCAGAATTACGAAAACGGGTGATAATTTTCTTAATGAAAATCTTACTAAAAATCTCAGAGATAGGAAAAATGTCTATAAAGAACAACTTAATTAAAATCTTACTAAAAATCTCAGGTGGGATTCAAAAATCTATTTGACATAAGAATCTCCTAAGACAATGAACAACATTAACAAACTTTATTTATTTTGTTGTCCTAAAATAAACTTTATATTTCTCTCGTTTCATAAGAAAGAAATATTTAGCTCACAAATTTTTCTCGTTGAAAAAATTTAATCACACATATTTTACTTTTCAACATATTTATTAAACTCAGTAAAAAATATAATGAACTTCTTTACAAGACAGAGGAAGTATATAGTTATATACCGATATATAAAAAAATTCTCTATCCCAAATTTACCATATATTTTGACCGGATACGAAGTGAAAAGTGAGTGATTGGAATTGGTATGAAAGAGAAAAATAAAGATAACCACAAATTCATTACTTAGAAAAGGAAAGAGACTTATTTTGGACGGACCAAAAAGAAAATTGTGTTGTTTAGTTTGTTACGGAATGAGTAATACAAGTAAAAAAACACTCCCATCATCCCTAAATAAACTACTTTATCGCATGATAAAACTATATCATCTCTCTTTACTTATTTACTTTAATCAATTGTGACAATAAAATAATATTGTCACCACTTATGCTATAGAACTTTTGATTTAATTTATAAATATATATAGATTTATTTTTAACTTTTACAGAAATACGTAGTATATAAATAAGTCGAATTGAAAATAACCGCAAACTGAATTTTATTTAGGAAACTACTTATTTCATTTTGACAAATCTTCTAATGGTCACTAATGGAAAGCCTACATAAAAGGGATGTAAGATTCCAAAACATCCTAATTTTAGAGTTGAATAAAATACCTCTCGATGTCGGCATAACAATGGTTCTTCTTCTCTCGAATCTCCTTCTCCTATAAGAAAAGAAACCAAACCCGCAATCAATGCTATAATCTAGAAACCAACTAATAGGACACGAGAAATGAATGCTCACCGATATTGGGCGACGAGACTTGCAAAGAACTCCATTGATGGACAGAACAGAGATGAAAAAAATGGTTAACCCTACGAGTTTATAGTTCATAGTTGCTCACCCCTACGAGTCCGTCTTTGAAATATCTGCAAGCGTGCAGTTCTCTTTGAAGGATGAAGGAAGAGGATGTCATGGAGGTAAGCTTACAACAACTTACTGGAGTATTACTTATTTATAGACCACATAAACAGTTTTGAATATAAATAATGCTCTACTTGCACACCACTTGCAATCCATTCATCATTCTGAATAAATACATCTCAGAGAAGAAGAATCGCTCAAATCAGATAATTAAAATTTAAAAACTGTCAATTATCTAAAGAATGAAAATTGAAAAGAGAAATAAAGAGTATACACATAAAGTTGGGGATTACATCATACCTGGACTGCTGGACGGTGGTGCCGTGGAGGGCGGAGGCAGCGGCGCAGTGCGGTGGCGTCTTAGGCGTTGCTTTTCAGAAATCGCGGATTCATTTTCCCCTTTCCGCAATTCTTCGGAATCCTTCAAATATTTTAAAGGTATACTTTAAATATTTTAAATATTGATGTACGTGCACGAAAAATTCTATAACTATTTTATTAAAAAGATATTACATTAAATAAAACATAAAAATGTCAAAAACAATTTAATATCTTTGAAGGTGAAATGTTTCTTCATTGTTCTAGAAGTGAAATATTTTTAAATTAACAATAAAGAGTCTTATACATACTTTTTTTTAAAATTTTGCAATCAATATGTATATTTAAAATACGGAGTATATTTTACAATAGGGAAATATATGTTTATTGAATTGTTAGAAAATGTTAAAGTTTTATACAAAATATAATCAAAGTAATTTTTTTTTATTGCTAAAAAATAATATTCATTTAATATACTCCACCTAATTAAATAGTGCACATGTGGAGTAATACAATAAAATATATTGGGCTTGTTTGGTAATTGGCATTTCAGCCCATATTTGGCTGTTTGACCATATATGGCAGTTTTGACTAGTCAAAACAACCAAAAGTAATGTTTGGAACGTGGCTTTTAAGATTGACTTTTAGACCCAAACTGCTGAAATTTGAAAAGCTAATCAGTGCAGCATTTTCATTGGCATCTTGGAGTAATTTATTTATTTGCCCTTTCGTACATCTATACTCTGTATGGTATGACTCAAGAGATTTAAAATAGTGTATACTTTTTTTAGTGGAGTTCCACACATATTTAACAAAAAAGAATTATTCATATTATTTTTCATGTTGGACAAAGCAAAAAAAACTACACCAATAAATGTAATTCTCAAAATTTTCAACTACGCAGTCCAGTTTCAAGCACGTTATTTGTTTATATAATTTGGTATTTTTATCAAACTTTAAAAAAATTAAACTCATTACAATAACAAATTAATTTTTATATATATGGATATGGGAGGGATGTCTAAAAATGTAATTTTCACTACCAACAGCTGTTTATGGGTAGCTGAATTTGCCAAACAATTTTTCTTTAACAGCCAATACAATCTGTCAGTCAAAATTGCTAATTCAAACTGCCAGTCAAATCAGCCAACACAAACAGCCAACAGCCAACCGCTAATTGCTAATCTCCAAACAAGGCCATTAAAAGATCTTTTAAAATAAAGAAGCTTAATAAACCAATGAAATGCCTCCACCTAATTAAATAGTGCACATGTGGATGCACATGTGGCATGCCACATATCAACACCACAACCAATACACTCAACTTTACATATATATATATATATATAAAATAGAAAAATGGTAGGCCTTTGGTGTACCCTTAGCATTGCTCTTTAAAGTATTAGGTGAACCATGTAATTTTGGAAATGGACGCCAACGCAATTCATTTTCCCCTCTCTTTTTTTTTATTGTTTTTTTTCTTTTCTTTTCTCGTAAAGAGAAGAAAAATATTTGTGTGTGAAAGAATGAAAAATTATTTTTTCAAAACCAACATTTTAATAATTTTTTTAAAAAATAAAAAAAATGAAATAAAAAATTTAACATATACTTCATTTGTCAAATTAAATATTTTCACTTTTTGTCTAAATATATTTTTATTTTTTTGAATATTTCGGGACCAAGAGAATATAGAGTAATGTTTTTTTAATATATATTTAATTCTATATTAATAATATTTTTTGGACCAATGCGTAAAAGATATTTTTCGTGACTTAATTTTCCATATTCTAACAAAATATTCTTTTCATATACTTTTGTTTTCTTTATTTTCTTTTCTATTCTTCTTTCTTTTATTTTAATTTTGATTAAAATAAAAGAAAAGGCATAAAATTAATGAAAAGAAAATGAGAATAAGTTTTAGTGAAAAAAAGAGAATATTTTATTGATTTCGTATCATAAAAATGAATCAATAAAGACCTCTTTTGAGAAAAAATGAAAATATATAATTTGAGATTAATGATGAGTGCTTTAATTCTTTTTATTTAATTGATATTTATTGCAAATACAAAAAATTTTGATTATTAAAACATTATAAAAAATAATTTTAAAAAAGAAATTAAAAACATTTATGAAACAAATAGTAGAAAAAAACAATAAAGAAAAGATGGGCGTTTGTGCCAATTTCCAAAACCATATGGGATAGTGAATCTATTCACATAATATTTGAAAGATATTTTAGTCTTGAGGAGCATTAGCGCAGTAATATCGGAACTGTAAGGGGGAACGATAAGTTTTGAAACTATATGGGTAATGGTGCACATTTACCAAACCGCAGGGGTCATGGTGCAATAAACTCTATACGAGTGAGCTTTTAATCTTTCGTATCACTCCTAATTACACTTGTAATACGACTATAATTAACTTAATTGTACACCAAAATGGGGTATCCCATCACGCATAGACATTACGTGTTTGTGTGTGTCTGTGATGACTTAGTGTACAAATGGGGTACTCCATCTTGTGTGTGTCTGTGATGACTTGGTGTACAAATGGTGTACTTTAAAACCTATGAAATAAATACGACATATATGAACTAAAAAGTGAAAAAATTCCGAGATAATGAAGAACTTACAGACTGACTTCAGCAGAGGAAAAAACGCAGTCAATGACTGCTATTCAAAAAACCCTAAACATATTCTTCTCAAAGGAAGTCACTGACTTCCATTGAAATTATTTTTTTTACTTTGACCGGTCTGCCGCGCACACTTCCACCGAATTTCATATACTCCATATTATTTTTAATTTCTCAAAGGAAGTCAGCAACTTCTTTTCCGACCGGTCCACTTTCTCATTTTTTTACTCTTTATTTGTTTTTTTTTGTTTTAAGTTAATTTCTACTTTTCAAAAGAAAAACTTAATTTATATTAATTTTTTTAGAATTGATTTAATTGAAGAAACAATTAAAACAAGAACTCATATGATGATATAATTTATTTGACATAATAAAATTTCAAACAACAAAGTTACATTCATAACATAAATAAGATTTGTTCAATAAAAGTCAACAGAAATTAAAAAGATAATCTAAAAGAATAAAGTATTTTTAAACCAGCACATAGAAATGTGAACATTCAGTTTTGATGCCTTGCAACTCTGTCCATCTCTCCCACGAATCGATTTCGCTATCGACGACCAGATAGAGAAATTTCTTTAGCGGGCCTAACTGGAGGTAGAATCCGTAAATTCCTGTAAATTGATTGTTGTGGGAAAAATACGGGGTTGATTTGTACATCGTAACACCTCATATATTGTTCAACTGAGTACATTGAAGAGATTTCACCGTCAGCCAACCGTCGAAAAGAATGAATTAAAAAGTTATAGATGTTAGATGAATTAAACCTCGATGTTCTGCTTACCACATATTCTTGCCCACCGTAATGCACAGCTTGAAAAAGTTGTTTATCTTTGTCACGCTTCTGAAAAATATTTGTGATTTTAGGAGTAAATAAATAATTTTTCCTCTAACACGCAAAACATGCTTTACGTCGTGTCTCGAACTGATCAATGAGTTTATTATACGACATTGTGACAATAGCAGTTACAGGTAGCATCCGACAACCCTTTAACATGTTAATGAAGCTCTCTGAACTGTTGGTAATAAGTATCCCACATCGATGACCGCCATGTCTTTTTGAAAATCGTGGATGCTAAGAGTGCTCCCTACCGCCCACATGAAGCACTGTTAAATTGTTCTCAGTAGAAGTGGCGTACTGAGTGAGGCTTTTTCTTCTAGCTATTTCTTCCAGAATTCTGGACTGTAGTTCTTTAACAATGGGAGTCCACATTTTGTCTTCTTGCCATTTGTTCTCGAATCAGTTAAATTATCCTCAATCTAGCCGTTTAATTGTCAAGGAGTTAATCTCCCTTGGCAACAGATAGAATTCCTTCAATCACGACTTAGATTATTTTCATAGTCCTTTTTCTTTCTCACTTGTCGATCGAGAGTTCCGATTCATTGAGAAATCCAGCTCTTAATTCTGACAGTTCCGAATAAGTGATACTGAGACTTCCGGGTGAGATAGATATCCGATGTAGTCTTCTGAGAGACAGAGGGATCAGCGCTAGTGCTAGTTTTCTGAAGTGTAGATTTCCGGAATAGTAAACAGCGCTAGCTTTCCTATTTTACACGGATGGCTATGAGACTTCCGGGTAGAGCTTGAGTCTTTCGAACTTTAGAATTCTGAAGCGGTTAACTTCTTTGAGAATTCCATTCTTGAATATGATATCTTCGAGTGAGATTTTCGATTTCCATGTCATTAATTATTGACAGATCTTCAAACATATTTGCTCAAATCTCAAGACGAAATATCACAAGTTTCATTTGAACTCAAGAACTTGGTTTTAACAAAATTTCTAAGAAAAAAAATTACATTAAATTGCGGGGTAGGCCTAAAGACCCTATTACATCCATGGAAGCACCCGCTCGATACGACGTCATCCAATGTCGGCTGGGTGGGACCACCTACTCACATTCATGAGCAGATCTACAACCCCGTGCACATGCTTTACCCAACTGATCATGTAAGCACGCCGGCTCAACACATGACCAGTTACTCCTAAATATATTTTAATTCTGTTTCTCAGTCTACCTATAATTTCATATTTTCATATTCATATAATTTCATATTTCCAAATTCATATAATATCACGACATGTGAAATAAGCATTCATAGTCAACAATTAGTGGCCTAGTGTCGGGTGTAAACATCTTCCACTTACCGTCATTCAACACATAAGGTCTCAAAGTCAATTCGGGTCTCAAATCGGGACAAACAGACAATTAACTGGTTGAAAAAGAGCTGTCACGGTACCTCGGTACCGCCAGGCGGTACCTTGGTACCGTCGGCCCAATAACTCCTTATCGTCCGGGCACAGGTACCTGCAGTGACGGACGGTCGTGATGGTTGTGGCGGTAGCAGGGTACCATGCGGCAATACCTAGCTACCGTCTCGGTCGGAAACGGTACAGAAACAGTAGAGTTCAATCCAATTCCAAATCATTCAATACGTATTATGTTTTTTTAAAGATTATTATCATGCAAATCACACAATTTTGAAGTAAGAAAACATACATGGTCGTCCTCGTTCAATCAATTCCATTAATATCATATAATATAAATAAATCATAAACCAATTATAACCAAATAAGCCATGTAATCAATCATGCAAAACTACGAACGTGAATTTCAAAAATGTATATGAAATCTAGCGTTAGATGTCCAAGTACTCACCTCGATTAATAAATGAATTAACAAATCAAACGGTTCGCAGCCCGTCCTCTGTCTCCGGTAGCTGAACAGCGTCGCTCGTAGCAGGTTGTCGCGGATTGCTTCGCCTAGACGAGACAACGTCCACGGAGAAAGCCACGAAGATGAAGAAGAGGAAGAAATGTAGCGGGAGTATGGGTGAGGCCATGATGCAGAGTGAAGAAGTGGGAAGAAAGAGTGAAGTAGAACAAATAAGAAGAGGCTTTGAAGAGGTTGTGTGCTGAAGCATCATGTCTATATATATACTAGTCTGTGAGGTGATGTGCTCAAGCATCATGTGTGTATACTGTCTCTGCGAATCCATTTGAGGGACGGGATGAGGTTTTGCATTGCCAGTATTACTACCTAAAAGATCTCATCATGCATGGAGTGCACTATTCAAAACTCACAAAAAAATTATTTTATTTGTGTTTCTCATTGTTTATTTGATAAAAAATATTATTGTCCTCTCTTGTTTTGTAAAAGTTTTTGACGTTGTTTTCAAATATTCCCTTTGTCCCAACTTGAATTGCTCATTATGGTTTACGATATTTGACTGAAATTATTTTCATTTTTTCTGGTATGAAAATTAGTGTGAAATTTAAAAAGAAAGTTTATACATTAAAAAACTACATCTAAATTTTACAAAACAAAAGGTGGCATGACTACATTGTTTTATCAAATGAGTACCAAAAATAGGTAACGAAAGTAATTATTGAAATATGTGATTAAAATAGTTATTTATATATCAATTTATTAATAAAATGAATATTAAAAACTTTGATTTTTTTCTTCATTTATTGTTCAGAGAATATAAGCACCCCCTAGCTATGTTTAACCCTTAAGTAAGCCTAAGGTCAGCATCAATGCTTCATGGCTTGCCATATCAGTGTAAGCATTAGTTTATTTTTTGTAGGGATTTGTGTTTGGGTTATTAGCTAATTAATGGGTTTGTTAGTTGGAGGACAAAACATGCTTACCATGTGCTCCAATAAGAAAATTATTGTAGTAATAATTAGTGTCCACTAATATGTACCAAATATACAAATGTTCACTTCTTCAGGACCATCAATAACAATGAGTGCACCGTGGGTCTAGAACAACAGGTAGAGTATCAGGTAAAATTATTCATTTGCATATAAAATTGGGATCTACTAATCTAACCCAAAAGCTTAAGCTGATAGATAGGGTTTCACCATTCTATATATGCTAGTGGTATTAATCTTTATTTTTACGACGTGGGAACTCCAACAGAAACAATCTCTATTTTTAGGTCTTGTTTAAAAAGTCTTAGCATGTAAATATAATGTATACTGTAAAATTATAAAGATTTTGATTTGTATATTGATATGAGAAAATTTTTGTATTTATATACTCATCCTGACCTTCTCTGTCACTAATAAAACTATTTTGTATTTGACTTTTTATAATTACAAATACGATACTTTGATCATTAATGACTATGCTTGGGCATATTTACATGTTATAAAAATTTGATATACCAGCATTACATGTATAAAAATGAATCCTATTATATTATATTATATTTGCATTAGAATTAAATGTATACTTAAAATTTTACAAATCACAATAAAATTCTATAAAATTTGATCAAGAAAAATCACATGTAAAGATAATTTGAGGGAAAAAAAACTAAGTGTTGGAGTTTCCACATCGGAAATTAAAGAAGAATACCACTTGCATATATTAAAGGGTGAAACCGTACATATCAACTTAAGCTTTTAGGATAGAAAATGGATCACGATTTTATATGCAAGTGGTTATTTTACCCGACATTCTCCCTTATGCATGTACAAATTTACCTGATTTTAAATGACTGATATACATACTCATGCCTTCATTATACGGAGTAGATTCACAAGTCATCCACAAGGACCACAATTGCACTCAAAACGATTAGTTAATCTCCCAATAACAAAGCTAGTCCCATAAAAACTTACACTAATTTTTACATTAATGTAGTGATCCAGCATCGATGTTGACATTAAACTTAATATATTACACTCTTCCTTCAAAAATTCTCCTCCCGTTTTAATTTATGAGATTTGACTAATATTTTCAGTGTAATTTATTTTACTATAAATGAAAAAATGTAAAAACAAAAACTATATGTCTAAAAATTAGACTAAAAACTCTATAAAACAAGAAGTGATATGACAATGTTATTATTTTATTGAGAGGTTTTATTGTAGGTCCACATGAACTTAAGGAGAAGACGTTGAACAATGCCAACTGCCATGAAAATAAGAAGACATTGAACAAACTAAAGGCGAAGAAACATGGCATATTGATCAAGTGAAAACGTGAACCAAGAACGAAGAACGAAGGCTTAGAATATAATTGAGTCAGTCCTTACGTGATCAAGACCGGTATTAACTTTACAAAATTGGCTCTCTAGACTAAATGCATAAGTCTTTAACAAGCCAAAAACACTTGGAGTTTGCCTAAACCAAAAACCAAGTCATCCGACACTCGGCTTTCAAAAACCGGCATCCAGTTTTCAGAAACCGGCGTTCGGCATTCGGTTATCAGCGTTGGTTTTTGGTATCCAAACCAACCAAGTAGTTTTTAACTTTTTATGATTGGTTTCTACTTCTGGGCACAATTAAATAGTTTTCCAACCAAAACACATTAAAAACCATCTTTCATTTTTTATCTTTTGGTAAAACCATGTGAAACGACATAAACTTGACTAGCCGTGGTTTTTACCTTAATGACGTGTTTTTAAGATATTTAACTTGGTTTCTTAGTCAAATACATTAAATAAGTGTTTTCAAAACTTGGTTTTATAATTGGAGAACTTTGATTTTTGACATCGGCTTTCGGAGTTGACTGGCTAGCCATGGTTTTGGCAAACCAGCCCAACAGCGATGTTGGACTTGCCAACAGCGCTGTTTGGTGTTGGCACTTGAAAACCATGGTTTGGCGCTAAGTCCCCTTACAACAATGTTGGACTATGTACATCGCTGTAAAGCCAAGCCTGAAATTCCAGAAGTTTTTTAAACAGCGTTGTAGGAGCCTCTACATCGATGTTCAGCTCAAACAAAAAAAATGAGCTTTGACAGATTGTTTCTGAACAGCGATGTTGGGCCAGCAATATTAATGTTAGGCTAACATCTTCCTTGGCAGGTTAAGCCTGAACAGCGATGTTCACTTGTGAACATCCGTTGAAAGATATTAAAGGTTGAAACTTTCCATGTTTGGAAGTCAACACCTTGAACAGCGATGTTCACCATTTGAACATCGATGTTGAGGTGACCGTTGAAGCTTCTAGTTTGAAAGTTCAAGCCTCAAGAGCAATGTTCAGTACTTGAACATCGATGTTAGACCTATTTTCAGCAGATCCTTTTTAAATTAAATCCCACAATTTATGCCAATCACCCTCAATCAACTCCCACTTGTTGGAGGCTATTTTTCCACTATAAATTGGTGTGTTTGGGTCTGCTTTTATCATCCAATTACTTCACAACCCATACTACTTCACTGCATTCCATTCTTATATTTTCCATAGCTTTTGAGAGCCATTATTGTGAAGTTTTTTGTTGTGTTCTTGAGCGTATAATTTTACTCATTATCCAATCTTTTGAGAGAGTTTTGTTCTTGAGTGCTTTTGTGTTTTACACACTTAAAGAGAAGCTTGTTTCCCTTGGTTGTACGAAGGAAGGGTATCTTCCTTTGGGTTGAAGTCTTGGAGTGCGGTATCTCCAAGTAAGTGTATTGAGGCTCGTGGAACTAGAGTTCTCTGGTTGTAACCGTTTGTTAAACACCCGTAAGCTTAACGGAAGTAGTGTAGCTTGAGAGAGTCTCTCGGGAGACTAGACATACCCACACGTTGTGGTGAACCAGTGTAAATCTTGGTGTGCTCCCTTTATGCTTTTCACGCTCTTTACTTTTTATGATCTTAAATTTTTTATTCATGCGACTTTTTGATTAAACGCTATTCACCCCCCTCTAACGTTAGGACCTAATTCTAACACGATCAAGTGTCTTTAAGATGGCTGTTATTGCTATGTTGTCGAGGTTGTGCTTTTTGCAGTCCCGATCATCCCATTTATCCTTGGGCTTGTCCACGTACTGAAACGCGTCAGTGTTCTTGGGATCCATCTCAGGGTTTTCCATTCAATTTTTAGTGGCCCTTCTTAAAGTACCATCCACATGCAGTCACGCAGAGCATATAGATGTGTTTCTATCATGATCTTCCAATCATCATAAACTAGAAGAGAAAACTGAGGCAAACCGTGATCCATATTGTTAACCATTTTGATCACTTCACATTAATCTTAGAGTAGATAGTGAAAAGGAATGCTCTGGTAGCAATTGATGGTCCTCGAAGTGGTAAGGTACAAAGTCTAGAGGGGGGTGAATAGACTTTGTTACAAATTAAAAACTTTTTCGTTATTTTTGAAAATGTGAGTTGATGAGAAACAATTGTTAATCTTAAGTTCTTGAGCACTTAGATTAAGCGTACGGAAGTTGGTGGAGTATTGGAGCAGTAATCAAGTATGGATGGGTTAGCTCCAAAGTTTAAAACTATCACTTTAGTAGTACGTAAAAATTATAAAGAGAGAGAGACACTAAACTTTTAACAAGGTTCGAAGGTGGGGTAATCCTGCTACGTCCTCAGAATCCACTAGGTAATTGGTTGCCGAAAGTGAACCATAATTACAGTAGTGAAAGCACAGTATATCTTCGCAAAGCAAATGTTGCTATTTCACACGTGCCGGTTGTGTTGTTCCTTCGAAGGTCAAGCTTCTTCAACAACTGCAAGATCTGAAAAATAGGACTTGCAAGATCAGTTTGTATGAAAACTGACGTGCCCCATTTTAATCAAGAAGTTTGATTAAAAATTCCGTCAACTTGGTGTTGTACTTTTAGGTAAGGGACCTTCAAGTCTTTTCACTTATAGCTCTTGGAAGAAGGAGAAGTTTGCTTCCGGATAAAGGAGTATTAGACTTCTCTCTTTTTCTAAGCGTTGAGGATTTTCTCGTAGAGTGTCTGTATTAAGTGTGTTGTTTCTGTTTTTTCTTCAGTCTTCCGTAAGAACTATATATGGAGCTAGATGGTTTAATCTATCCGTGGAAGAGAATAGATAAACTTTCAGTTGCTGGCCTCAATCTGAATGGAGGGAGCGTGAGGATTGTCCTTGGAAATATCTTCTTGGACATAAGCTTTTTGTTGAAGAGATTCCTTTGTCATAGGCTTTGTCTTCTAGCTATTGGTTCAAGAGTTCTGGACTGTAGTTCTTTAATAAGGGGAGTCCACATTTTGTCTTCTTGTCATTTGTTCTCGAATCAGTTGAATTTTCATCAATCTAGCCGTTTGATTGTCAAGGAGTTAATCTCCCCGGGCAACGGGTAGAATTCCTTCAATCATGTCTTAGATTATTTTCTAAGTCCTTTTTCTTTCTCACTTGTCGATTGAGAGTTCCGATTCATTGAGAAATCTGGCTCTTAATTCTGACAGTTCCGGATAAGTGATACTGAGACTACCGGGTGAGATAGATATCCGATGTAGTCTTTTGAGAGACAGAGGGATCAGCGCTAGTGCTAGTTTTTGTTAGTTCCATATTGTGTTGGCATTATTTTTTTGACAAACGAATAGATTTACCTAGAATTATTTTAGATGTTTTATTTAGACTTAGAGTCCTAGCATGTGAAGGAAGAGAAAGAGGAAAGAGCTTGATAAGAGAATTCCAATCCTACTTGGTTTGCTATTCTTAAGGAGGAAGACATGGTTGAGACTCCTAAGCACACTCTAACAAGGCTATTCTATTCTATATAATATCTTCACCCTCCCTTAGGGTTTTGGGCATGCAAAACTACGTAAGACCTTAAGCGAATCCGATCAAAAGAAAAACAAGGTGCAGAGTTTGATAGTGCAAAGTTTCTGGACAGCCCGCACAGATTTGTTCATCGCCGGAGATCCGACCGTTGGATTTTGCTGAAATTTTAAGAGAGGGTTTCCAACACATAGGGCTTCAACGTGTTCAAATTTCACGTCAATCGGAGTTACGAATCTTCTGTTATCGAAGTTACAATCTACACATTGTTGCTGATTTTTTGCACAGAACGCAGCTCTGGTTTCGTCGATGATCGGAGTACCAAATCTTGTCTGATCGTGCTGAAATTTTAGGAGGAGTCCAAGGACTCGTGGAGCCTCAATCTGAACGGTGGAGATCAAATTTCAATGGTTGAATCTCGATTTATGATCTTTAGAACAGCCCACATATTTTTGTAGATCAAGGAGGATCTTTATTTGAAGGTGTACTGGAATCTACGTCCTTGAAGAAGATCTTTGAGAAGGTGTAACAAGCCGTGGAGATAGACGGAAACCGAGTTTGTCGTCAAGTCATTCGTAAGTAGACAAATCAATACATTAGAAGAATCTGTTGTGATTGATTGTGTAATTCTTACGGTGATTTAGTGGAAGAGCTATTACACGGACGTGGGCCTTACAGACGTAGGAGAATTTGCTCCGAACTGCGTGAACAATTCTGGTGTCTTGCTTGCTGTTTTTACTTTATATTTTACGTGTGTGCTTGTGACAAAGAAGGTGTTATAGCACTCTGTCAGTCATCTGTTACTGTGATAGTGCTGCAGCATATTCTCTACAGCATAGTTGATTGCTTTGTTTGCATAGCTTGTGTTTGGTGTTATCACTGCGCCCCCACAAACTTACAGTTTTCTGAAGTGTAGATTTCCGGAATAGTAAACAGCGCTAGCTTTCCTATTTTACACGGATGGCTATGAGACTTCCGGGTAGAGCTTGAGTCTTTCGAACTTTAGAATTATGAAGCGGTTAACTTCTTTGAGAATTCCATTCTTGAATATGATATCTCCGAGTGAGATTTCCGATTTCCATGTCATTGATTATTGACAGATCTTCAAACATATTTGCTCAAATCTCAAGGCGAAATATCACAAGTTTCATTTGAACTCAAGAACTTGGTTTTAACAAAATTTCTAAGAAAAAAAATTACATTGAATTGCGAGGTATTACTTTTAATTAAGGCAAGAATTTCTAGAATGAAATTTTTATTCTAAAAGTGGCAACTTTAAAGTTTAGTTTATAGGAATTGAATAAAAAACTTAATCAAAGACATGAACATATCAACTTTGTGGTCTTCTCATTCACGATCTGAAATTGAACTATTGTCTAAAAAGGCATTAAATATTTTATACGGAAGAATGAAAAAGTTGGTAGAGATGCGTAATTAAAATGATATCAATCTAAACTTTACTCTGTCTGAAGAAAGGAGATGACAAAGATGGAGTATCTTTAGGATTGAAAATAATCTAAAATTGTAATTAAAATCTAAAATAAAAGGAGAAGATGTATAAGGCCTAATTAAAATCTGAAATAAAATTGTAATGATATTTTATGTTCAATAAAATTATATTTACAATTTCGAAATATATATATTAATATATAGTTTCGAAATTTTTGAATATATGTATAATTTACATATTTTCGGTACAAATAAATAATGAATATTTATTTCAATGATTTATTTAAGTCCAATGTTTATTCCAAGACTAAAATAAATCATTTTACTAATTTTCGAGATTAATAAATAATTACCAAGTTAAAGTTTAATTTCCAACCGTAAAAGTTCTACGAAAAACTATAGTTTGAAATTTATTTTATTTATTATAAAAATCTTTAAAAATCTTTGTTATATGAAATTTATTTTATATGAAATATATTTTATTTATTATAGAAATTTTTAAATAAAAAATTAAAAAATTATAGAGTTTTATCTCATAATTCCTAATTTGTAATCAAAATTGGGAGAGAAGAAGTATGTTTAAGAAACATAATTGAGACGTGTGAAAGTATATACAAGTAGAATTATTTAACTTTTGAATAATGAATTTTGAATAAAATGGGTGGTAGTGGTGTTGTGGGTACTTTTGTAAGAGAGCAATGCTAGGTTTACAAACAAAATAATCACAAAAACCACAAATTTAAAATATACTCCTTCCGTCCCAAAAACTTTTTCACGTTTCAAAAAATGGTGTCCCACAATGTCCTTTCCAATTCTATTAAAAAACCATTTTTACCTCTTATTTTTTCATATCTTACCTATCACATCATATCTTTTTACTAATAATCTACACATCACATCTTATTTTCACTCATCACATCAATGATATTTTTAGAAAGTCAACACAAAATTATTCATCTCTCATTTTACCACTTTAGTCAATATGTCTCTCTCTTTCTCGCAGGGAGTACGATTTAGATTTTTTTTTAAAAATTATTATAGACTACTTTATTATTTTTATTAAAGTTCATAAATAGCAAGTTTTTTGAATTTTGCGGTGATTTTTTTCTTGAATTTTGCGGTGATTTTTTTCTTTGAGAAAAAAGAAAAATTGTTCACGTGTTCCGTCATTTTCTCCATTCCTTCTTCCCTTATTCAATTACCCTATTCAATTCCTCTAATCCTTTTTCCCTTTTCACACCTTCCAACCATCTTTTCAAATTCAAACACTCTCCTCCCTTTTCCAATATATTATCTTACATTTATACCTTTTCAATTTCTTCCTTATTCAAATCCTCAAAATTATATCACAATTCACAACACAACACTTCTTCATTCTACTCTCAATAAAAAGGCATGTGATTATTTTTTTAATTTTTATTCTTTAAAATCATTATATTGTTTGGCAAAAATGATTAGACTTTGTTTTTATTATCTTATAAATTTATTTAATTGTTAGAAATATGGTATTTAGTACTCCCTCCGTCCATGACTGTTTGTCCACTTTCATTTTTGCACACCATCCAATGCACTTCTTTAATCCATTTTATCTTGTAATTTGTATATTAAAAAATTATAAAAATTATATATTAATAATCTATATGTTAAGACAAATCAAACAAGATCACACATGACTATTTTTAGGCTTACATATTGAGAGAATTTGATGAATCAAAGTGCTTAGATGAACAGTTCCAAAAGTCAAAATGGACACACACTCAGAGACGGACCAAATATTAAATAGTATGAAAAAATGAATCAAATAAATTCTTATGATAGATATATGTTGCTTTTATATTTTGCATTTGTATATAATAACTTTAGGGAAGTTTTGTATACTCCCTCCGTCCCGGAGTATTCGTCCAGTTTTAACTTTTGGAACTGTTCATCTAAGCACTTTGACTCATCAAATTCTCTCAATGTGTAAGCCTAAATATAGTCATGTGTGATCTTGTTTGATTTGTCTTAATATATAGATTATTAATATATAATTTCTATAATTTTTTAATATACAAATTACAAGATAAAATGGATTAAAGAAGTGCATTGAATGGTGTGTAAAAATGAAAGTAGACAAATACTCTGGGACGGAGGTAGTATATGGTAGAAATATATTTGGAGTATATTATAGTATATTTTTTTATTTCTTTTATGTTTGATACATTATTATGGTCCAACATTTGTACATAGCATTGAAATATGGAGTATATTTTATTTTATTTCTCTTATGTTTTCTTGTATTTGCATTAAATTTTATGAAGCAATGGACCGACTTGAACGTGATATTGTCGGTCCTCGAAACGATGCTGTGTTAACGTTTCAACAGAAGCATCGTTCCAGATGCGTTTGGGAAGAGGAAGATTTTCTTGATGCAAAAGTTTTTTGTTGTCGGTATGACGCTGGTGTTGAAAGCTCTTACGAAGATGATTGGATAGAGACAAATCTCAGGACTACTGGTTTTTACGGGGTGCATCGTGTACAACCCATTAAACTGGATCACAGTTTAATCACGGCGACCGGAGGTTCATGCCTTTCAAAATAGTTATTTAAAAAAAAAAAAACTCTATATAGATATTCCACCCAGGAAATTCTTGTTTATTTTTTTACCTTTGAGGGAAACCACCCGGGGAAGATGGCCTCGCCTACACCGGCAACTGCAAGTTCTAGCTCCCCGGCGGCGGACTCTCATCGCGAGCTTCTCAAATTGGTTAGTGTTTATTCATCATTCCCACGTCTTTCCGTATAGTTTAGGAGTGTTATTCCCTAGGTTAACGGGTTAGGCGCTACAAATAATGCTTATCTAACAAATTGATTCGTCGGCGGCGGACCAGGTGAAGAGTCACGAGGTTGCGATAGCGGAGCTCAATAATATCTCTGCTTCACGAGTATGTAATTTCTTCTGCTCGAATAGCTTCACTATCTGACATAGAATTGGTTATGCTCAGTTACAAGTTTGTTGCTTGAAGATTTCCTCTGTCTGTTGACCCGTTTAGCGTGAATGGCGAATTGTGAAGATGATTTTTTTTTTTGTTTTTTTCCACTGTAGTCCACATTGTTTGCAAGATATAATGTCTGGATATTCCATAAAATTAAGGCATATTTGTGTTCATTGTGATGCTAACTGCTAACGGTTTTAGCGAACGGGTCTGAGAGGTTGAATATCGATATGTTTGAGAATTTTGAACTTTTAAAATCTAGATTTGTATGGATGCATTGAAACTGAGGAATAGCGGATAAAATTAGGACAAGCTAAAGTCTCGGGTGGGGAGGCTGTTTTTTTGGATGAAATCCACACCAATTTTTTGAACAGAGAAAGGGTTATCTTATACGGAGTAGTTTTTTCTGTGAAAAATGACAATGCGTATAGAAACAACACAAAAACCATAAGCCTAGTATAATTCCAGCTCTGGGGGGTGAAGATATTCACAACCTTTTCCACGTAAAAAAAACATGTTTTTGTCATACTCTTGATGCATTGCTCCATTTCCTTCCTAAAAGTTCATAGCAAGTAAGAAGGAAAGTAATTTGCCTTTTTGGTTTATCCAAAGCTAAAATATTTTCTAAAGTGACTCTTTTTAGTACTATTGACAATGCATATAGCAATGATCATAAATTCAGATGGAATTGCAGTAGCATCACAGTATGACATTGTAATGCTGCTGATATAGGAATGGTTATCAGTAAATTAGCAAAATTTCTGTCATCGTATCCACCACTGCAGGATGTCTTTCAATACTCTGTATATGGACCTGAGATTTGCAAGATACAAGCTGCTCAAGTATCTGATAAATATACAAGAAGGCCGTAGTAATTACCAATTTGGGCTTAGGCAAGAAGTAAGGTTAGGTAGTTGTAGTAGTTAGTATGATACTGCATGTCCCTGTTGTATTTTTAAGAATTGGCATCAAGTGGCTACTCTATATGCTCTCAATGTGAGTATTTTCTGGCTATTATTTAGATTTCTAGGGTAGCATATGATCATAACGATGAAAGGGATTTTCAGGCTTGTCAACATGGGATATCATGGAGATTAAACACGAATTACCATCAACACCTTAGCCCAACTAGTCAGAGTCGGTGGCATTAAATCTATAGTGCAATGATGTGAGGATGTCCTACACAAGGCATAAAAAAAATCTAAAATGGGCTTTGAGACATTTTGATAATAGTGTTCTTTGACTTTTTGGATAGCAATAGCATATGACCAAATATGAGAGAAATTTGTCAGGCTTGTAAACTTGGGAAGTCATCTGAACTAGCCATGAATGACCATCCTAAATGCAAGCGAGCAATGCATCCAATATGTGGTAGATAGCAAGGTTTTGAAAGGCGAAAACTAGCCTCGAGGCAGTGGAGCAAAATGCCTTGAGGCATAAGCCTCGAAGTGGGACGAGGCATAAGCCTCAGTTCAATATGAAAAAAAATAATACAAAGTACTAAAATATGTACACAGAGGTAAAACAAAATGCATAATCCATTTTCATGTTAAATAAATGATAAAATCATAATTCCTGAATTTTACAAAAAATGATGCCCTATCTTGATTTTTGAAACACATAAAAATAGAATTATAAAAATTAAACACAGTAACATAAAACACAAATGTCTTAAACCCATCTTCAAACCTTATAAATATTAAATATGGACAAAGGTTCACGCAAAAAAAAAGTTACATCATTATTTGAAGTTTGAACCGAATTTAAAAGAGGGAGAGGGATGTTGGAAAAGAAGGAACCTAAAAAATTAAAAGTTGAAAGAAGAAGATGAAAGAAATAGAAGATAAACTATTAAATATGAAGCAATTGCCTTAGGGGCTACCACAAGAGTGAAGTTGTGCCACTGAAGTTTGAAGATGGAGAGAAGTACGTTTGAAGATGGAGAGACGAAAGTTGACGCTGAAGTCTTGGAAAGAAGTGTTAATTATCTACTAGGTTTATTAAGTTTTTCTTAAGAAACTATGTAGTGCATTGGCCCAAACGAGTTTTTGTAAAAGAGGCCCAATAGCTTTTTAAAAATAACTCTTATAATTGTTGAAATTCTTATTAAAAGTGAGGCTTATGCCTTGGTTACGCCTTACCGCCTCGGACCGCCTCCACATTGTGAGGCGTATGCCTCAAGTATCCCTACTCAGGCTTAAGCCACAGAGGCAAAATGCAACCTCCTTACCGCCTCAAGGCGGTCGAGGCGGACTGCCTCGGTTGCCTTTTAAAACCATGGTAGATAGTCATTGCAAGGATGTCCTACATAATACATGCACACATGCATTTGTTCCATTGATCTTTGATTTTTTTATTAAGGTTTTCAACTTGCTTGAATGGCAGGCTGTGTACAAACGAAATGGGAACCTATTTTTTCGTACAAGTGCTCAGAAGGCAACTTCATATGAGCAAAGTAAGAGTTTATCCCCTGCACCATTACAACATGGGCCTGGTGTATGTGTGTCAACTTTTCTTACTCTAGTGGACCTAGGGGTTCATTTATTCTCACTTATATTTCTTGATGTTGTGCAGAGCAATTGGAGATGGCCAAAGCTAAGCTACAGAAGTTAACTTCGTCTTGATATTACCAAGGCTTCTTTCCCATTTGATTGTAACCAATTGTACTGTTCATCACATGAGCAAAAAGTTCCCTAATGACTACTTCTGAAATGTCTTGAACTGAAACACTGTTTTCTTGGTCATATAATGTGGAGTGACATGTAAACCCAAAGAGAGTACTATGATGATAGCTTTTGCAATCTTATCGTTGGAATGGAACTTGAAAATTTTGTTTGGTTTCTACATTTCTTTCTAAGCAGTTGTCCTCAAATTAAAGAAAAAAAATGCTGGTCAATTTTCGCTATGAGCCTATGAATATAACTGCTCACACAATCTTGGAATACTTAAATATTAGATAAAATAGGGTTTTCATTTGCTTTGATTTGGCTAGTTTCTTGATCAACACGACTGCAACAGTCAAAAGAGCTGCATAAACTGGATCAGGCAATTTCTGAGCCACCTTACCAATATAAGGGACTCCCTCTGTTTTCTTGCGTGTCATCCGTGCTACTCTTGGTGCCACAGCAAAATAAATCATCAGGCCTTGACTAACGGTGAAGACTGTTTCTTTTGTTAACTGACTGATGAAACTGACAAACTCGTTGCGGCTGAGTTCTCCGTCAAGGTTGAGATCATGTTTCTGTGAAGTTTCAAATTATATTATCACTTAATCTTCCAGCAATGTATTCCTGTTATTAAAAAGCCAACAGGAACTTACCTTCACCAGATCCCTGACTTGTTGTTTTGTAGGAGGATCAAAATGTGGTGCCGGCAAGTGTTTATTGATCCGGCTGGAAGAAGTATTAAGCCAAACTTGATCAGTATTATTCATGGAAGATGGTACAGCAGGGAAGTAAAATCTGAAATGCTTGAATCTTACTTGTAGATGAGCAGCACGGCAATGTAAAGATCTTCAAAGGTCAGATTCAATCGCCCTGCTTCATTTTTTATACGATCAAAAAACATGTCTGATATAACTTTAACTTTCCTTGCTCTCCATTCCTTGTAACCTGCAATCAGATAGCTCATTTTTTTTTTGTGCATTCAAGAAACAAACCATTCAATTAAGCTCTAATCAGAATTTGCAAGAACGGGTTCCACCTGCGTATTTGTCAAGAATCAGACCCATCTTGGCATTAGAAAGCAGGACTCCGTCTTCCCCTCCTAACCCGAAAAGGTACTGGCATTTTAGCTTGTTATGGAGCTGGCAGGTGAGATTAGGTTCATGAATTGGTATCTTGACATGGCTAAACTATGGTGTCCTAGTAAGATTAAAAATGAATACTATATGTGGTACAACAACTGGCCATATTTTCTTTTTTGGGTTCTTTTGTACTGTATTGTATTCTCAAACCTTAAAGGAAATGGTGGAAAATCCTGCACTCTAGCCAAACTAAACCTCTTGTAGCCCTTTGTTTTGCTCAAAAGCACACTGGGGGCTGTTGTGGCAATTGAACATATGAGGATAGGCCCGGCTCAATTGGATGAACCGACGGTCAGGCATTCTGATTTGATCGCAAGAATCCCGATTCAAGGCAGGCCGTAGACAAACCTCATAGCTCTTGGTGCTCTCCTTTGGTGCATAAGAGGCTCAAGGATCGTTCCCTTCAACTTATTTTTTTTAGCTTATTGCTTGTTTTTATTAAAATCAGATCATATTAGATTAGATTAAATTTAATCAGATCAGATTGGATAAAAAATAACTTCAAATATAACTACAATTAGATCAGATTAGATCCAATCAGATTAGACTATATCTTTAAAAAATCATATCAGAATATATCAGGTGAATGGAACACAGTCTTATTGCCTTAAAGTGCCCAAGACGGACTTAGGCCAGGCACAATTATTGAGGCCAGTGGTGGATCCAAGAAACGATGCCAATAGGGCACCATTAGTGTTTTCATTTTCATGAATTTCAGACTGGGCAAAAACAATACTGAGGGTCCGAGGGTAGTATGCGAATGACATAGAAAAGGCATTGCAATCTACCTATCAATTTCATCTCAAACAAATTTTCAAACAATTAAAATATGATTTTTTTAGTATGTGATGTATATTTAACTATTTATGGTGTGAATTAGTGGCATAATTTTTATATCACATCATTGTTGCGAATGAAAAAAATGATACTCCCTCATTTCCAAACTAGTGTCTAATTTTCTACTTTAACTATGCTCCATAAATAAAGTTTTAAAAAAGGGAAACGCTAGGGTACACTTTTGGTGTACTTCATTTGTATACTACTCAGCTCATCACCACACATTTCTTATTCAAAATGTTTTTACACAACTTAAGGGAGAAAGAGTGAGAAAAGGTACATTTCACAAAATCCATCACTTGTCGTTCTTTAAACACTGTCGCTAACATCATATTCAACAGTAAACAAATAATCCTTGAAGTGGGAAAATTTCTCTCCAATTACACCAACAAAATCATGGATTACATATTTATTTAAAGACGAGAATTATCTCTCTCTCTCACATCCAAAGCAAATGCCACTCCATTGGTGCACAAAGCCACATTTATTCTTCACAGTCAGCCCCAAAGTAGCAAAAGTCATCACTTAGTTTTTACCACACCTACAAGTGACTTAGGTCGTGCTCTTTTGAACTTATTTTTTTTACTTATTACTTATTTTATTGGAACCAGATCAGAAATAGTTTTAAATATAATTACATTCAGATCAGACTAGATCAAATTAGAACTTACTCCAATCAGATCAGAACCAATGAGATCAGGTGAAGAGAACATGACCTTAGAGCTTGTTCTCTTCATTTAATCTGATTGGTTCTGATCTGGTTTGATCTTATTGTAGTTGTATTCAAAATTGTTTCTGATTTGACCTGATTCCAATAAAAATAAGTAAAAAGTAATAAGAAAAGAATTAAAGAGAACAAGCTCCTAGTATATTACTAAGCAACAAGTGACAGAGAAAAACAAGCGATAATGAGTCAGAAAGAGAGCACACAATAAATCCAAAATGAAAGAGGCCACTCACAAGTATGGAAAGAAGACAAATCCTAAAGAGAAACTACACTGTGACAATATTGCAGAAATGATGGTAGAGTTCCAAAAATCCAAGAGCCAACTTAGAGAAATATCATGCTTAAAGCCTTGTTCTTTTGGTTTGAAAAAATTAACTTCTAATTTTTTATAATTCCTTCAAGTTTCTTCTAACGATTTTAAAAAGTATTTATATATGATGAATATACAATAATACTCCCTCCGTCCTAAATTATTTGTCACATTTCTATTACCGAGGCAAAATATCAAGTTTTTTCAATTCATTTTATTTACATATTGGTAAAGAAATGAAAAATAAAAATTACATATCAAAAAACTACATGAAAAGTTCTTCGAAATAAGAGGTGTCAAGAATATTTTATTTTATCAAATAATCAATGAAAACGTAGAAATAAACAAAAGTTCCCGCGAATGTTGAAAAAGCAAATGTGGTAAATAATTTGGGACGGAGGGAGTATTATATATCTAAATTTATAACATAGCACCACAAACATGGACAATGACGAATTCTTTTTTATCCAAAACTAGAGTTTTTTTTACATATTTATTTGGGTGACTTTTTAAATCTTAAAATCTTCCAACATTTTCCAACTTCTTCTAGTATTTTTCCTACTTCTTCCAGTTTTTTTCAACTTCTTTCAGTTTCTTCTAATATCCAACTCTGAAATTTCAATATAAAGAAGAGGGCCTAAACGTTGGTAACAAAAAAACAAAAGAAAACGAGTGTCTTTTGATTTGGAAAAGGTTAAGGACGCCTTGTCTCATACAAGGTTTGTAATGTGGAGTACTCCATGATCATCATGGTGCATATATTTAATTAGGCAGAATTGATTTAGCCCCATTTGGAAGGACACCAAATGTCATTCCAAACATTCAAAAATCTTGCAATACCTATGATATCAGTTTCCACTAATGTAATTTGTGAAAATTATTACAGTGTATATTTCTCAAAAAATGGTGTGCATTGTGGCACTACCCATGAAATATTTTTCTTTGTCACCTAAGCTAAATGCATTTAACTGAAAAAAAGAAATCTGGAAGAAATGAGTGAAAATACTCAAAGATGATTTAAATAGGTATATATATTTCTCATTTATATTTATCTTAATTCTTTATTGAGTATTATTGCAATGACTCTAAGCCTCTATTTATAATGGATAGGCATAGTATAAACATTCATACAAATAAACTAAGAAAGATCGAATTGTATAAGTTGCAGTCATGCTTGATTGAAAAGATGAAAAATCCACTTATTTCTTAACATAAACCATTAACTTGAAATAGAAAATTACTACTAGTACATTTTCATACAAAATTTAAAAAATGAAAAAGATGAGCTTTTCTTTTTAACCATTTGCTGCCAAAGTCTTGTCCTTTTTTCCTCTTTATGTTTCATGTACTTGTGCAGTACATTATAGTTTGTTATGAGCTCTGCAACACACCCAACATTATCATGTGCCAAGTCAAAGCTAAGAATTCATAAGATTTGTGTTCCAAGAATCACAAAAAGAAACAATCCATTTAAGAAAAAGATAAAAGAAGAGAAGAAGCAGACCCTTTACCAGCAAATTAAAACTCTCTTATTAACAAGTTATCATGAAGGCAGAACAGATTCTTGAAATGGAACAGTGCTACAACCCCAACAACAATGAGAACAATGGGAGAAATTCCCATTATACCCCTCAATGGGAATTCCCATGCCCCCAAGCACCAGATCTTCTTGGCATCTCCCATTTGATCCCAACCCCTTCTGTTCCCTTTTCTAACGCCTACCTGGAAACGTCCGGTTTCTTCCCCTACTCATTAGGGGGTCTCCTTGGAGATGCCATATCCCAAGATTCAAGTGCCACAGACTCTTTCCACTCTGTGCCTCAGAGGGGCTATGGCTATGTGAGGCCCTCAAGTATCAGCTCTCTCTTTGATGAGAAAGATGAGGAGCTTATAAACGATGGTGCTTTTCACCAGAGTGTGGGTGGGAGTGATTATGGGAGCAATGTGGGCTTTGAGTTAAATAATGCTTTCATGGAAGGTTTTGACAAAAGTAGAGGTGATAAGGATGATGCACATTTTGCCTTGGACAAGCAAAGGAGAGTCCAACTCAAAGACAAGTTTCAAGCTTTGAGGAAGTTGATTCCAAATCCCACAAAGGTAATGTAATGTAATGTACTTATGCCCCATTATTAGGGTGAGATTAAATATCATTGGTCCTATACTCCATATGTCATATAAAAGAAAGAGTCATAGTGTCAAAAAGAAGTCTTTTTTTTTTTAACAAAAGAAGCTAGATTTCATCATGTTTAGTGTTCCTTTTTTTTAAAAGAAAATGACCCAATCAACCCCAATCAAATAATTCTCAGAGATATATAGTTATATACCACTTTGTTGGGAAAGCATACACGAATAATCAAGCGGAAGTGGAAATGGGTGACAGGGGCCAATACAATGTACAAAAAACAGCATATATAAATAGAGAACACGTGATTTACATGGGGATTCCAAATCAGGAAGCAAATCATGGGACCGTTCAATAATAGTATCAAAACTTCCACTAATCACCGGGAACCAAGCGGGTACAAAAATCTCTCCTATCTAGTAAAAGCAAATACAATCATCAAGGAACAACCTTGGCAAAACAACAATAAAAAAAACTTCACCAAAATGTGAAAATCACACCAAAAACACCACTTTTACTCTTCTTTTTTTTTTATGGGAGCATAGAGAGAATCAGTTTATGTGAGTGTTAAGAAATGACTCTTGTAAAATTGACTGTTCTATTAGTACCAAAATTCCCTTCAAATGTATGGGCTTTGTTGCAAAAAGAGTCTAATTTTTATGCTTGACATCCACATTTATATACAAATCAAGAATGATAGAGCATCAATAGTGGGGGATGCCATTGACTACATAAATGAGCTTAGGAGGGAAGTGACAAAACTTGAGGGTCTCATAGAGAAGAAGAAGAAGAGACAGAACAATGGAAATTCAATGAAGGAAAGGTTCTGGTTCAAGAAAACATCTAATGGCACAGAGGTGGACGTACGTGTGATGGACGACGAAGACAAAGAAGTCACTGTTAAGATTGTGCAGCGGAAGGGGAGCGAAAACAGCAGCTGTATAAATTGCCTTCTCCCAGTCTCAAGAGTTCTTGATGAGCTGCAGCTTGGCCTTTGCCATGTAGGAGGAGGGCTCATTGGTGATTGCCATACATTCCTCCTCAATTACAAGGTTGTTTTTCATTCCCTCACATGCTTCATTTTGATTTTTCTGTATATTCTTCCTTTCGCATAGAAAGATTTCACATTTCCTTTTTCGTCCGTCTAAAAAGATTCCACTTTTGGAAAGGCTTTGTGGCGCATATAATTTCTCTCTCCTCTACACTACTTTCAATCGTATATTTGTGTTTTTTTCTTAACTTCTGCGTCAAGTCAAATGTGGAAGCATTTAACGGGACAAAGGAAGTATTAGTGTGGCATACACTCGCAAGAAATGCCTGTATCGCATAGACATTTTGTGTCAGTGTGTGTTAGTGCAAAACATGGTGTACACCATGTTGGTGTGCAAGTAACATTTTTGATCGACTAGATATGAATGAATAATTTATAGGGATGAGTTAGGCCTAAAGGTTATTCTTAATATAATATGAAAGTCATACAATCTGACCATATGACCCGACCTATAGCCATGATAGTGTGACACCCTATGAAAAATCTTGCAAAGAACGACGACCAGTCGACTACATATGAATGAATGAACCCATTAATAAGTATGAGGCAAACCTCACCTCTTGAGAGCTCTTTTGGGATGAGTCAAGCCTAACACTTGTTCTTAACATTAAAGAGAGTAGAATGTTTTTTTTGCTAACCTTGTGATAATAAACTCTCTGTAAAATAATTGGTTTCTTGTTTTGACCATCTTGCAGGTCATTGAAGGTACTACTACTACTACTTTGTGTGCCAGTGCCATAGCCAACCTGGTCATTGAGGCTATGGAAAAAACAGTCACATAATTCTTCGCTTTATGTAACACGCATTTGAGTCATGTAATTTTCATGAATGTAACACCAAAATAACCTCTTTTATATGGATACAATCTCTAGTTTCGAGTAGAGGTAAAGTCTGGATCCACACACACCCTCCACTGACCCAGCTTTCTGTGGGATTTTACTGAGTTTGTTTGTTGTTTTACAAAACATCAAGACTTTCTCAATACAAAGCAAACAATAACTTAAGCAATGCCCTAGAAATATTGAAAGGCGTCAAGTAGAACCAAACCATGAATGGATAAGAAGCAGATTCTCTACCATGCGGCACTCTGCGTAGCCAACCTTAGTCATCCAACGACAGGCATAGTGGGCCTAGCATCTCGATTAGTGGGACCTAAGTCGTTGATCCAACGGCTCCGGCACAAAGGTAACATTTGGGTTTCCATATTTCTACCTCTTCACCAAAATGTAAATCACGACACGCGGAGTGAGGTAATCTGGATGCCAATGCATCTGATCAACACGCCCCACAATGAAGTCCTTTGACACTGCTTCCAAGAAGAATTCAAGGATGGCATCTGTTGGAACAAGAAGAATATGAGAATACTATATTTACTACTCCGTAATATTCTTAAGCTATATAAAGTTGGAGACTTGGAGTACCATTTCTAAGTTCACCAGCTAAAACAATTGTTGTATGAGAATCGCACAGGTCTTTTAGCGTTTCCAACAAATCCATTACTGCTGCTTCGCTATAAATGACATCCGAACCCAGAACTGCAATGGAGGATTAAAAGATATAGCAGCTGTCCATTTTTTTAGTCAATAGAAGAACATAACATGATGTCAATTGAGGAGACTTCAGGCTTTATACATCAAATAGAGACATATATCCAGCAAACAAGGTATTCTGGATAATTTTGGATTATAAATCATATTCGTAAAGTCCTTAGTATGGAATACCCCGTAGTAGGTACTAGTGTAAAATAGGCTTTTACGTTAAACTTTTTACCTCGGTCATTAAAGAAATGGTGTCAACACTTCAGTTGAGTCATTTTCAAAAATTTTATGGAGTAAATGATTTTATTCATTAACTCACAAACTAAGTTCTTTGATTGGGCCATTTCATTAAGTTTTAACATATTTTCTTCATTAATTCACAAATCAACCGATGTAATGCAAAAGCGGTAGGCACCCTCCTTCCCAATATAAAGTTCATTATCTCCTTTTTTACTCTCACAATAAACTTTGATTCGTTTTAAGGAATGAATTGTGCGGTTGACATGTTCTTTTTAAAGTAAATTTCAACTTTACCTCTTTTATATGGAAAGAGTTGATGAACAAAAAAATGAATTATCATGGTATTCCAGTCTTTGAAGAGAGGTTAGTCATCTTACCATAATCAGGCAAAGGATTACGCAGAACAGGATCGAGTTCGTCTCCCCAAGTGAGTTCAGTCACTGTTGCCGAACCTTTTACATCTCCATACAAATTAGCTTCAACATTTTTCTTCAGTAATCTCAATCTATCTGGGAGATCAGTAAGAATAACCCGAGCACCCAAAAAGGCAGTGATGCACCTGGAAATGATAACAGTGAGAAGAAATGGCAGTATACTTATAAACAATGAAGTCTAACTTGGTAAAGCTTTGCAGTATGCTAATGATTAAAGTAGAATCAACACTGGTCTGCTTATAAACAATCGCTGGTCAGAAGTGTCCCGAACTAGTCTGCAAAATCTCTAAAACAGAATATCATTTTAGCTTTTAACAGCTTTTCCAAGTTGGTTTGCTATTATAGATATTCTTAAGTCTTAACTAATGATGATTAAAGTAGGATCAACACTAATAGACAAAAGCTGAAGCACCAATATTCATTACCCCACTAATCCACAGCCAGATCCTAATTCAACAACCTTCTTTTTGTGCAGCGAAATTGCTTCGGATTCCACAGCATGCTCTAAGAATTTTCCAAGAACAACTCCACTATCCCACATTACTGAACCAGTTACTCCGGGAGTTCCCTAAAGTCAAAAGTATGTCTATAATTGATCATTCAAGGTAATAGTGATTGTAGTTGTATTCTGTAAAAATACAAATTGTGTGTGAGGAACTGAGAAAGAGGGGTTTTAAGAATGCTATCCCGCATCACAGAACAACAAAACCGGATATCTGTGTTCTCTAAAGTTGAAGAAGTATATGCCTGTAATTTACCATTTGAGGTATGAAAGATGGAGTTTGAGAGCACTAGTACAGAGTATCACAAGACAGTAATCTCATTAGCTTATAAGTTATAACACAAATATCAACTGCAATATATTATTTTGAAACCATGGTACCACAGATTGCCAGAATTACATGTTTCTCACATGTCACGGAGATGGAATACAAAGTCCAAAGAAGCTATAGACAGCTTGAACAGTTTTGGCAAGCATGTGGGAAAATGGTTATCTTTCATTACACACGCAAAGACTGGAGAATTACAATCCTTCGTTACTTCCAGCAATACGCTTAAATCTTGACAAACACATCAATTCATATATTTTTTCCACAAAAAGCAAACACGTAGGCTTTAGAATGACATCATCCCTAGAACGAGAAGAGAAACTATTGTAGTGTAGAATAGAAAACACTACATTAAAAGTAAACTCAATATCACCGCTGCAGGCTTTAGAACAACATCATCTCCAAAGTTAGCCAAGTATCCGTGTAATTGTGCACCCAATTCAGGAATTAGCACTGCTTAAAGTGCCGAACAAGGAAACAAAATGGTTCTTATTGTTTTGGTATTCGTGGAGACAACAGGGAGAATGATAGGAGTATTGGCAACTCAAATATAAAAGGAGAAAAAGAGTGCTGCATGAGCTCTCAAACAAGACATTCATGCCTTGGGAAAGTTGATAATTATCTTAGTCTACTGCGTAGGTCCCTTCTCAAAATGAGAGTTTATTTAGTCTATTGCAACCTATAGTTAAAGTAAGAAATGCTCCCTTCGTCCTAAAACAAACTCCATGCTTTGACTTCACAGAGTTCATGAAAAATATTGTAAAGTGAAAAGTGTATAGTTAGAATTTGTTCAAAAGAAAAAGAAATTATTAGCGCCACACATCCCTTTAAAAGGAAATAAGGAAACTATAAAATTTATTTTAGAACGTACGGAAAAGAAAGTGTGAAGTTTATTCTGGGACAGAGGTAGTAATAACTTGCAAAGAAATAATGAGATGAAAATGTAAAACCTTCATCACCATAAATAATCCAGCAACAAGCTTTGCCACTATGCTTCTTTGCACAAATTTATACCATAAACTATTTTATTCATTTAATTACCACTACAAATTGCATGCTACGGACCCCAACTAAAAGGGAATAAGGTGTTCATGACGATAGTAGGGATTGGAAAACATTTAAATCACAACAAACAATTTTGTTGAACCCTCCCACATTTTATTTTGCAAATTCTTCAACTTTTCTAGTTTTCTTAATACGGAGTAATAAAAAGCATTTCATAGAAAAAAATGCACAAGAAATTACTCGTATAATAGTACATAAATTCAAGTCTAACCACATGCTCCCTACTTTCCAAATAAGTACTGGTTCAGGTGAAATTCTGGAAAAAAAAAATAGAATTTGGTGCACATATATAGCACAGCTCATCAAACATTTCTATGTAGTATAAATTAAGGGAAAAAAAAACAATTACACTCCCAAATTCATACTTCCGCAACAATCAAATCCCTAAACTCAAATCAATTAGGTTGAATTTGATGATCCAGAAGCATACCAAAGAAGAAGGGGACTGAAGAATGGACAGAGAGCGGCCACAGGAGTCAAGGCGGAGTTGGAGGGAGGACTGTTTGGCGAAGGCGTTGGGCTTCGAGAGAGTTGGCTGTTGTAATCCCCATAGCAGCATCGTCTCCTCTGCTGGCTCTTGGCAGTTCACTATCCTCACTTTCCCTTTGTATAATCCTAGCCCATCCACAATCTTTTCTTCTTCGCCTGCATCCTCTTCGTCTACCGCCTTCTTCGTTTGCGCGAAGCTCGGCGCAGCCAGATTGGGCATCGTCATCATCTTCTGCGCAGCTCCCCTCCCAAATTACTTCCTTGTAAACTCTTTTTGTTTTTTCCAACAATGTAATTTAAACTTTTTATTTTTAAAAAGAGTAAATTTCATAAAAGGTCCCCAATTATAGGTCATTTTACATATTTAGTCCCTACATATCAAATATTACTAATTTGGTCTCCAATTATTATATTTATTTCTACGAATGATCCTTTGTTAACATTTTCATTAAAACGTGGATAAAATTATAAATTCACACTCCTTTCTCTCCTCAATTAAGCTTTCTCCTCCCTTGTACTCCTTTCTCAAACCCGTTTTCTCAAACCCGTCGCTGAGTTTTCAGCATTGAACCCTAAACCAAAATCATCACTCTTCTCTCAATTGTTTGTCTAACTAGAGGAACGATCATTTAAATTTTGGGTTTAAGAGCTTCAAACTCAGCGACGAGTTTGGGAAAGAGTATGAGAAGATGGAGAAAGCTTAATTGAGGAGAGAGAGAAGTATGAATATACAATTTTATCTACGTTCTTAACGGAAATGTTAACAAAGGACCATTCGTGGAAATGAATATAATAATTGGGGACTAAATTAGTAATATTTGATATGTGGGGACTAAATATGTAAAACGACCTATAATTGGGGACCTTTTATATAATTTATTCTTTTAAAAAAGATGATATTTTGTCACGTCTTTCGATATGTTGTAAACAATTTGATAAGGAGGTAGTACAATTTTTGGTACGGGGCCATTCCCGTTAGGTGTGGCCAAAGATCTCAAAATCGTTGCCTCGATCTGAAATATCCTGATCACGTCGCTATAATGTTTCGTTTTGTTATGAATGACAAAATTTTGTCCCAAGCCCGTTCCGAGCCATTTTAAAATGGGACAAAACCGGGATACATAGGTATTTTCACGTTGCGTCACGTTGTCCCGTTTAGATGTATGTATCTATTTATTTACATATGTACAGAGTGATATACCACAAAAAATATCATACTCCGGGTAATTTTGTTTTCCCCAAAATAGACATAAAAAATATCCATATACGAATATTTAAAAAAATAGACTAGGAACGGAACACCTATAAATCCAAATCATTCTAACCCGATCCATCCTAATTTGTTGTTCGAAGTTTTTATGAAGCTTATAGTCTTGACTTTTGACGTATGTGGTAACCTTTCCGGTTTTGGTATAAAAACAAAAATTACATGAATTAAGCTGCCCTTAAAATTGTACCCCAAATTATGCATCACAGATACTAAACATAGTGTCAAATTACGTGAACCAAACATAGTGTTTACTAAACATAGTGTCAAATTACGTGAACCAAACATAGTGTTAAGTCTTTGTTCGAATCATTTTTTTGCTCATATGCTTTTCTATATCCACACTTAAAATCTGCTCATTTTCTTCTTCAGAAGAATGAGCGCTTTTAACTTCTAAGGACATTTTTTGTTTTACTCGTATTTTTTGCTCTATTTGATTTGATTTTATATATTTTGAACCAAGTGGTTTGTCACACTTTTTTTAGTATAACAAACTCATTTACAAGAATTCAATTTTGGCAAAAGCATTCACAGGAAAAATAAGTAATGTTGTCACTCTCTTTAAGTTTGTAAATGTGTCATGCAATTGCCTAATCACAACACATTTGGAGGGGTGCATGGGTGTGGCTGGGATGAGGAGTTAGGGATAAGAATCATCAATTTTCTGAATAGAGCACCGAAGGCGCTCCAAAAAGCCGGCCGGTGGCAACAGAACCGGCCCGTGGAAATAAACCATGGCCCCTGTTTCTTATGACCATAGACCATTACAAGTAAGACAAATCATGAATTAAGGAATCTTCCCTCCTCAAAACTTGTACAAAGTCCAGCAATAAAAAAAACCTCTTTTGAGTTTCAGCACATCTCTTTTCTGAACCTTCATGAATAAAATATAACAGGAATCATCAGCATATATGTGGAGCTCGTCACGTTCGGGCATCCGAAGATGATTAACCGTGCCCGAACGAGCTTTCCTCGCTACTAAACTCGTCAATTTCCTTCTTGTGTGCCCGCAGGCGCTCCTTTAACTTTTTGCTCTCCTCAAAGTTTGCCTTCCGCTTCACACTTTTCTGCCAAAAAAAATATGAATGCAACATATTCATTTGGCTATTTTCCCCGGGGAGTCTATAAAAAATCTATGAAGAACAGAGATATTCTGGGCAAAGAAATTAATTACTTCCTGCCTGAAGCAGCGGTCAAGCTTGATCTTGAGATCAGTGCATTCGCCAAAGAATTTCCCTATAGGGTGGTCCAAATGACATTTTTGGAACTGCTCGATAATCTGATCATATAAAGTTCACATTTGAGCTGTGAAAGATTGTTTCTCACTGTCGTGATGCTCTAACATATGACACCGGCGATTGGTGAAAGAGTACTTTAAAGAGGAACATACCTCTGCACGCATTGGGTGCCGATGTAATGTTAGGGGAGGATGCATCTTTTTTTAGAGGAAAATATTCCTACAGAACATAGTAAATGAAAACTGAATGATTTTTATACAAAATTATAAACCAAACCAAACAGACAGGAAGTCCAGTTTGAAAACTGAAAGTTCATATGATCTTCAGATAAGATCTCCAAATAACACAACCAAGTATCCTTACTGAGCCCCAAAACTAGTAATGTTCATGCAACATTGTTTTCCATTTTAAAAATGGCCACAGATTGTACATTAAGAGACTATGAAAAGCTCACTCCTTGTTAGTGATAAAAATTGTGTAAAAGGGATTTTTACCATCTTCAACTCATCTGCATGTAAAAGTGTCTCTTTATTCCAGAGAAAAAGAACGCCTTTGTATACTAAGAACGGGTGAGATGATACAAATGAAGTAACCACATGGGATGTGGGTTGAGGCAAGCCATCTTAGGCTAGGTCTACATTTAGTATATTATTATTGTTATTATTATTATTGTTATAATTATTATTACTATTATTATATTATTATTCCTATTATTATGACTATAATTATTATTGTGCTTGTTCGTGGTGTTGTGTTTGTGGGCTTAGTGGGGGAGTTATAGGCGGGAGTATAACTCCCAAATTACTGTGTGTATATATTGCTTGTATTGCCTAGTATGGAAATCAATGAAGAAAGTATTTTCCTAATAATAATAATAATAATAATAATAATAATAATAATAATAATAATAATAATAATAATAATAATAATAATAATAATAATAATAATAATAATAATTTACTAAATGTAGATCAGCCTAAGATGGCTTGCCTCAACCCACATCCCATGTGGTTACTTCATTTGTATCATGAGAACTAGTAAATTTAGAAAAGAAGATAAAAGATACAATGAAGCATAAAAAATGAGATCCCATTGATTGAAAATGGTTAACATGGTTAACCGATTGATAAAACACACTTCACATTTTAATTCTACTTGGAATCAGGGATTGGAGAGAATATGATAATCAGAGTAGTACTAACATTAACAACAGAATACAAAAAGTTTCTAGTTGATAACAACAAAAGCTAAAAGTAGGGGCGTAAAAATCATACAAAATGTTGGAGTACAAAACCTAAACGAACAGATTAACAACTTGAGTTAAACAGAATGTTAGTTAATAGCCTAAAAATGAGATTAACAGTTTAAAAAGATTAAACTTCTCATAACAGATTAACAGCTTGAGCTAAACGAAACTTAGAGTAAAAAAAAAACTTAGAAAAACAGGTTTCAAAGAAGATTAACAGATATATTAACAACAACAGAAGATCCTAAACCATAAGGGCTCAATGCCTCTGAGGTTCTGACCTAAATTGGATAAAGGAATGCGAATCATTAACAATAACAGAAGCTAATAACAAAAAATGGATATTAGGGCTGAATTAATGTCTAAATTGGATAACACAATAATTAAAACAATAAGAGAAGCTAATAACAGAATGCTTAAATTGGATATTGGGGCTGAATTCCACTGACCTAAGCGGCGGCTCAGACAGCCGTACATACGGGTTTTCTTCGATCAGAGGTTGAGGGAGAGACTCATGATGCCCGAGGAAGAAATCGGTTGTTGGGGAGAAGCACAAGGAAACGAAGATGGTGGATGAGTACCAACGATCGATGAACCTGCGGCTCAGACCCAAACGAAGAAGAAGAAGAAGAAGAAGATAGTAGCAATCTGCCGATGAGTAGTTGATTACTTGAGGCACTTTCGTTCCTGTACATCCATAAGTTCTGCAATTAGATATTTCTAGAAAATGAGTATTTGATTGTTGGAAAATTAGTATCGTATAGACATTCTTACTCTGATTACCTGTGTCTTTGTGAAACTGGTGAATGAATCTTGCAAAACCTGTTTCCCACTGTTTCATCTTTAATTATTTATAGTTTTTAATTGATTATTTAATGAAATAAAATTATTTTGTCACCATTCACTTTATAACACATTTGATGAATTTTTTAAATATGTAAATTTTATAATTTTTTACTTTTATACTAATTTGAGAGAAATAATTTAATAAAAGATGAGAATCTTGCATGTGAAGAAAGACAATTTATTTTAAAAACTGATAGGGTTTATATACATCTCGAAATTAGCACAACAAAGTTTTGTCTCGTGAAATAGCAACATTTTGTCTTAAGTTAATGCCTACTTGGTTAATGATATAAATGAAGGGAAAAGATTAAACTATGAGTAAAACATAAAAAATAGACAAAAATAAGAATTCTATATTTTTGTTTTCAACATAAGAGTTACAATACCAATAATCTCAACATTTAATATCAAAAAATATTATAGAATTTCAATATATAATGTCACGGTCCGATTTTTTTTTTTTTGAAATAAAAATTTGGTACTTTTATTTTGGTATTTTTTCTATATTTTAGACTTAATTTGGGTGATTTCTAATAAATGAATATATTTGACATTGGGTTTTATTTAAAATCATAGCAAAATATAAAGTTTTATCTTGTTTGAAATTTGACAGATAATCCGCAAGACCAGATGCTATGAAATTCAGTGAATGTATATAAACCTTTTCATTGACTCTATTCATTGAGACTACAATTGTGTGAATGATGTTGTTTTAATGCTCTCATATGATTAATATTCTAACATTAATAACATACGGAGTATGTAGCAATTGGTATCCCTTTCAAAAATAATTTGTGGCTTGAAATCCCCTACCATTTGATCATATTCAAAACTCAATTGTTATCTAACCGTCATCAACGTTTACAATATTAAGCTGCTCTATAGCAATATCCTACAATATTTGCGACAGCGATCAAATAATCAACGGGAAACCATCGCAGAGTTTGAGACATCGTATTGCAACAACAATTCTGTCGCAATCCCACGCAACGTTTTATATCATCAACAACCGCAAAAAGAACGATCACCCCCGTCGCAAATGTGCCAAGTGCAACTAATGATACTGCGACAGGGATCCTGTCTCAAACATCATTTACTACCGTTTTTATTCACCTTTGCAACTATATTTTTTTGTCGCAAATGTGCCAAATGCAACTACTGATTTTGCGGCAGGGTTTCTGTAGCAAACATCATTTACTGCCATTTTTATTTACCTTTGCAGCCATGACTTTCTATCGCAAATGTGCCAAGTGCAACTAATGATGCTGCGACAGGGTTTTCGTCACAAACATCGTTTACTACCGTTTTTATTCATCTTTGCAACAAATTTTTCCTGTTGCTAATGTGCCAAGTGCAACTAATGATACTGTGACATGGCTTCGGTCACAAACATCATTTACTACCGTTTTTATTTGCCTTCGCAACCATGTTTTTATGTCGCAAAACCTACTGCCTTTTGCAATGTTAACAAGTTTTTGACCCTAGAATCCTCACAGCTACTCCCTCCGTCCCTAAATATTTGCCACACTTGTATTCCCGAAGTAAAATATTAAGTTTTTTCAATTCATTTTATTTACATATTGGTATAGAAACAAAAAATAAAATTTACATATCAAAAAACTACATGAAAAGTTCTCCCAAATAAGTGGTGTCAAGAATATTTTATTTTATCAAATAACCAATGAAAACGTAAAAATAAACAAAAGTTCTCGCGACTGCTGAAAAAGCAAATGTTGTAAATATTTTGGGACGGAGTGAGTACTTTTCAATCTAAGAACCATAGGACAACACAAGAATTGGTAACTAGAAAGAATGTGTTAAAATCGATGAATATTTTAATGAGACAAAACAACACTTTTATGGACCCACAACGTCACATTCAAATTGCTCCAATGCTTGCGAAATTTTTTTAAACTTTAGTTCTATCTTTTATTAATCCAAACTTTTAGACTTAAGACTTCCTCTGTTTAAAAAAGTTCGAGTCCAAATGTACTCCATATATATCTAATGGAAAATAAGATAGGCGTATGAAACAATCAAGCAACCCTCTTTAACTTTCAAAACATCATCTCGCAGCGTTGTTTGAGAACAACATTTTTTATTAGCATTTGCGTTTTAGAGGATTTTTTTAATAATGCTTATTAATTTTCAAAACATTAAAACTACACAATGTCATTACACAGCCTTTTGAAAAGGCTAAAGTTGTTGCCAAACACACACATTGTCCATAGTGTACTAGGAGATTTTATTAAAAGTACCAAGGGGGGAATCAAATAAAATAAACGAAATTTGAATTAGCTGAACAAAGATTAATCATGTTTCTCACAATCTTTTGTGAAACTCTGATTTCCACTGTTGAAGCTTTCTCTGTTTGCTTAATATTTGAGCTTCAAAACAAGTCTCATTTCATGGTTCTATAAATTAACCAAACGAACCTGAGCCAAACACGACCCGTTCGCCGAACATTATGTTTATCTACTGCTTAATCCCACCCGCAAACTCTTCCAAACCAACAAATCGTTCCCCACTTCTTCACACTCTTCTGTCACTGCTACCGGCAAGAAAAGCATCAGCTGCAGAATCCATGTCGCGGGGAAAGAAAACCCTGCAAGTGTTGTGAAACAACGTGTTGCTCAAATGCTCAATGTCAGAAATGCCCTTGGCCCCAGCAACAACCTCAACCACTTGCCTAACCAAACACGGTTCATTGCGCCCCTTCACAATGCATTCCTCATCATACCTATCTTTTCTCTTAGATGGCCACAAAGATCTCACGAAGCGGGTCCCAGCATGCGTGTTCTTGATCTCGCAGTAAGGAGAGTCCGTCTCAATCATCATCCTATCAACAGGAATGCCCTTCAAGACCTCGAGGTTCTCCTCAGTCTTCAGAGAGCAACCATTGACACCTATGAAAAGATTATCAAAGGCGAGAAGCTTGTCTCGGTCCTCTGAACTGTCTGTGAAAGAGTGGACAACCCCAGCAAGGAACTGACTCTTGTTCCTTTCAAATATGTCGCAGAAGTCGCAGGCAGCTGCTCGCATGTGTAGAAACATTGGCAGCTTCATCATAGAAGCTAGTTCGAATTGCTTCTCGAAGTACTTCTTTTGAATGTCAGAAGGGCAAAAATGAAGCCTGTCGTAGTCCAATCCACACTCTCCAATGGCAACCACTTTTCCTTTACGAACGCCCTCTTTAGCGAGGGTTAAGAGGGCTTGAAAATGCTTTTCCGGGTCCCCACTCTCATCGAATTCCCTGCATCTTGTTGGATGAACTCCTACTGTGCAGAACAGCCTTGTGTCTGATTCTGCAATTGCAAGAGCTTCCTTTGATTCCTCGAGTGAGCCACCCGTAACGATGATTCGATCAACCCCAGCAGCCCAGGCTCGCTTCAGAACTGCTTGAATATCAGGAGGATGATACTGTTTCCCATTGTATATTCCTTTGAACATGCTGTCTGTCAAATTAACTGCAATATCTATCATTCGTAGTGCGGCCATGGCAGATGCTGCAAAGCGGGAGAGGGTCTCGATCTAAAATCAAACCAGTAGTGAGCTGCTAGGGTTTCAAAATAGTCTTAATAGTGCAGAGCTCAAGCTAAACACACCTGGATGACTGATCGCAGATCCGGTAACGGACGCTGCTGAGTTCGACTCAGGGACCGGATCGCAGGAGTAGGCCGGGCGTTGGCGCTGGCGCCGGCGATAATTCCGCAGGTTAGGAGTCGATGATGGCGATGGAGTTCGGGTGGAGGATCTGAAACTGTGAAGACGGCGACGAGATACGTGCAGCCAGAAAGGGTCCAATACAAATTGGGAAGATTGGATGATTAAATTTGTCCATGAAGACCCCTCATTTTTTAGTTTTTACTCAAAAATATCAAATTAAACCAATAATGGAACAAATATTATGATGCCAAAAGTGACGTCAAATATAAAATTTCTCTAGTCACTAACTCATAATTTGACACCTTAAGTTTTTTTTTGCACAAATAGTGATTATAGAAGGATGAGAAATTTAGCTATGAGACTAGTACTATCAACTTTGGCTTAATCCACACTAATTATTTTTCTCGCACACATTAATTATAAATCTAAGTGAATAATGCTAAAAATTAGAATGGGTGTCCAATGGATGACAATAAAATACTCCCTCCGTCCCACTGTCTTTGTCCACTTACCTTTTGGCACACCATCCAATGCACTTCTTTAATCCATTTTATCTTGTAATTTGTATATTAAAAAATTATAGAAATTATATATTAATAATCTATATGTTAAGACGAATCAAACAAGATCACACATGACTATTTTTAGGCTTACACATTGAGAGAATTTGATGAGTCAAAGTATTTAGATGAACAGTTCCAAAAGTCAAATGTGGACAAAGACAGTGGGACGGAGGTAGTATGATTTTACGTATACATAGGCGATGATCGACTGTGTCCACAAATCATTATCGTCTGTGTATGTATAATCATATATGGTTATCATCCATGTAGGCAACCATGAAGATTCCTAGCATGATCCATTGTAAAATACATTTTTTATTTGAAAGATTCTAATAATATCAACTTTGATGTTATTCTTCGTGACTTTGTAACATACCCTTTTTTAATTAGCTCGGGGCTACTTCACGGGGCTACTAGCTCGGAGTCTCTCCTTCTTGTTGATAAAAAAAAAGAATGTTTTAGAAGATACCCAAGTATAATTTATGATAGTGGTAGATACGAATAGAAACTCAATGTTACAATATTAGTATTAGAAGCGAACAGGTGGTGAGGGCAATGTTCATTTTGGTGCAAACATACATTTGGAGTTTTTTTTGCACATTTTTTAATTTTCATCTAGTCCACTAATGTCAACCCCTAATAGTTCAGAAAAGGGTTATGCTAGGATATCCCCACACTTTTAACCTCATGTTTTGCATATATATACAATAATCATCTCTGCGGCACAATCAATTATTGTTTACGTGTGTTTGTGCAAAATGTGGTGTCAAACATTTGGTCCAAAACTGTGGGACTACCCTCACTCTATTCAATACCAAGAGTAACCACATAACCCTCTCGGGGGAGTCGGGGAGTGGTTAGCCTAAGTTTCTTGAAGGGACACCATAAAGGCAAAGAAGTCCAGGCCATTTTGCAACATCCATCCCAAAATGATTTTATGAATTTAACTTCAAAAAAATTTAAGAACATTGTTGAAAAGTAAACAAAAAAGTTACAAGAAATTGGTGAGAAGAGAGAAATGTTTTAGCCACATTCTTTTCTGTAATGAAAAGGTGAAGATCATTTTGGGACAGACAAAAAAAGAGAGAAGAAAGACCATTTGTTGACGGTGGGAATATTTTCCCTTTACTTAACTTCCCTAACAAGGTCAAAATAGGGAAAAAATATACTTCCTCCAATCCTAAAAATCTTTTATATTTTGATTTTTAGTCAAACAGTGACTCTTTGACCACCAATTGTGAGAAAAGTATATTTAAATATAATATAAATCCAATGAAATGATATGTCAAAATTTTATACCATCATATATTTTTTTAGATTTTATTTAATTTGTAGTCAAAGAGTATTACTGTTTGACCAAAAAATCAAAACAGAAAAGGTTTTTAGGTACAGAGAAGTATTTGAATTAAAGTAGGCAATCTTTCTCATTCAATTTTAATGAAGATTTCGATACACTGCCTTGTAACATATAAATATATTTCATCTCATATTACATGTGAATTTGAGTGCTCTTAAAGGATGTAAAAATGAAAAGATGATGGGGTCTGTAGGTACAATTACATGGTGCACGATTCAACAATTTATTGCTACAACAAGCAAGTGGAAATCAACTTATTGACCAAAACTGTGGACCTATTGTCCTGACCTTTAGAGATTTCTTCAAAGAATGAAAAATTGCAGTAAAAGATGCAACTGTTTGGAGAATCAAATGGATTATGCTTTGGCCTTCCTCCTCTCATCTAATGCCTGCTTCAAAGTAAGTGGAAAACCTCAAAACCAGCTTAAAGATCCTTAAAACAAGTTCAAACAGAAGAGAAACTAAAGCTGCATTTGATTTGGCAGATCATTTAGGGTCAAAGTTTTAAGGAAACGGCAATTGTTCATCCTTGGGATAGAGGTAAAAAAATGCGTCCATCTCCCCCTCCCTCACACCGTACATCCAAGTGGGACTTACGGTTAGTTTTGTTTGATTTTATGGACGATGTTCGTATTGCTGGGATTCTGTGCTAGGGGAAGCTGATTCGGGAGGAGGATGTAACTAAGGGTGTGTTTTGTTGGAGGGGAGGGGAAATGATTCCCTCCCCTCATTTGGTTCTAAGCATTTTTAGGGAGGGGCATAATTTTCCCA
>OOIL02001545.1:331899-345571 GCA_900332095.2 Cuscuta campestris | reverse complement strand
CCCCCCCCCCCCCCCCCCCCTCCAAATATTGATGGGAAGGATTTGGTTCCTATGACGTAGAAATAAATGATGGGAGAGATCATTTCCTCTCCCATCCACCAAACACCCCCTAAGTAGCATGGGTAACAGCACCACAATACACAAGCACTCGTAACATCCAAAAATACAAGTCGGAAAATGATGCAATTTTAGTATAAGTGATCAAGGAACAGTACCTTGTTTTGGAAGATTCTCATTGTCAACACTAGTGTATCACGCATTCTACAGAAAAATAAATAGTTAATAAGCAGAGGCTACACCTATAGTACACTAAACCAGAAAAGGAAGGAATAGACCAGTTTCCTGCAGCTTCAGTAGCATAGATTAGTAACCAAAATTTAACCCATTTGAAAGTCAAACATGGAATGTCCGAGCGGGGAGGATTTAATTTTCCATTGTATTACAATTTAAAAGCAAACATAAGAAAATAACTTTCATTGGCAATTTTGCCGTTTCATGTTCCTTTCACTATCTATTTTCCGGGATCCAGACAGCCTCTTTATAAATCTATTATTAAAATCAGAAAATGCTAGGTAAGGATGAATACCATAATGGAATAAAGAAAACTGGAAAGAGCTGTTTAAGATCTAGTCACACACAGTACATCCCTTCTTAGACTGCAAAAACGTATTACCTGACATCATCGTTTGTTGTGCTAAAGGGGTGTGACGACCCATTAGGACATGATATAATGAACTGAGATGATAGCCCGCTAGGGATTTTCACCTGAAACGACATGGGAGAACATTTTTTTAATAGATAAATCCAGTTTGACATGGAACAGTTACGGCAACATTTTTGGGTGCATATTCATATATCAAAATAATTTAATGAGAATCTCAACAAAAAAGGGAATACCTATGAAAATGACGGGTTTAGAATTTAATGATTTCATCTCATTATTCAGTTTTTACAAGGCTACGACAGACAAGGAATCTCGTCTGACAAAAAACTTGACTATGCTATTTTCATATATTTGGTGTTCTAATAGTACACAATTGATGTGTAACGTAGATGCAAGTTTTAATCTGCACGTGAGAATAGCAAGGGTGGGAATGGTGGTGCGAGACGTACATGGACATTTCCTTTGTGGGGAACACTGAGGCTTGAGAATCGTGGAGGATGCTCTAATGGCAAAAGCATTTGGGATTCGAAAGGCAATGGAATGGCTAAAGGGCGAGTTTGGACAACGGAGAATTATAATCGAAATGGATAACGAGAAACTTTTTCTAGCTCTTCGGACTATGGAATGGCTAAAGGGCGAGAGTATGTCCATCCCTCCGGCTATTATTTGTGATGCTTTGCACTTTGATACTCTAAATTAATATATACAACTTTTACTTTTAAAAAAATAGTACACAACTGATTGACAGGTAGTTGAAATTATTCATATTTGTACTACTTCCAATGATCAAAATGAGTAAAAGATCTCATGCGACATTGGGACCCTAGCTTTTTCTAAGCCGGCATCATACTTTTAATGAGAATACTGATTTTTAGGCCCTGTGGCAACTGGCAAGTATGCAAGGGTTGCTAGGTCGCCGCCCCGATACGACACACCTCACTTTTTGAGCTCACGTGAGGTGTCAAATGGACAGAGCTTTTAAGACCTAGATGTGCTAGAAGTCTGGAACTTGGATGCTTGATCACGATACTAAGTTGTGTTTAGCGTCTTGCAATATAGGATCCACTGTTAAGTTGGGCAAGTTAGTAGAAGCAATGAAAAGGAGAATAATCATGGTCTTCAACAGGCTAAGTGGGTTGAATATATAACTAAGTGGGTCTTCAACGCCTTGGGGTTAATAATATTGGATTGCTCAGACAGAAACGAGTAGCAATGGAGTTGGGATTATGACAATGAGCTTGTGAATCTTGTTGTTGACGTGCACGGAAAGAGTGACAGAATCATTAGGATAGATTTCTTTTCTGGTAAAGAGGTTATTAATATTGTTTGTGCACTTGCACTGCAAGTTATGATAGAACTCAAGAGTGGCAGGGAAATGAATAAAGGAAAGTCTCTATCAGATTATGAAATCAAGATCTACAACAACAACAACAACAACCCAGTTAAATCCCACAAGAGTAGGGCCTGGGGAGGGTGTGTGTACGCGGACCTTACCCCTACTCGAAAGTAGAGAGGCTGTTTCCAAAGAGACCCCCGGCTCAACGTCGAAAGTTGCATTGCTTGACTAACTGCTACCTCATTAATTAAAGAAGCGCAGACAGTTTAGAGATCCATTTTGATTTATTCCATCACACCCCAAAGCCAAAAAATGGTGAAATTTTGGCTCCATCGGAGATGATGGAAATATGAAATCAAGATCTAACTCCATAAAATAATAAAGATAGAATGAAAATCTTTATTAAAATATGAGCAAGAATCTTAAACTCATATAAGCAATAAAGCCAAAGAGAATCTCCCATAATAAATATTGAATTACTTTCTGGATAACTTATACAAATAATGAGCTTCAATATTTATAGAAGCCAAATAATTACCAATCCCTAGAAATTAGGCCCACTACCACATTGCCTAGTAACTATTCGTAGACTTTAGACTCACTACAACATTACCTAGCAACTACTCCTAGAATTTAGGCTCACTCACACATTATTTGACCCGTTAAACAAGTGACCACTCTATTATAAATATTAATAACATAAAATAACTACATATGAGGCACTCCATCAAAGTGGGAGTGTGAGACTAGACCAATAAACTTAACGCAAGCTTCGGGATCACTTAGACAATGGGTCAATGTGGCTCAACGTATACCACAAATGGAGAAACTATTCATTAGGGGAGATCAGAATGGACATATGGTAGCCAGCCAAGACATATTTGAGACTACGGTCAATTGGGCCTAACTCCACCCTAAAAGGATCCTCAAGAGGTGGAGGTTTGCCAAACTTTAAAAACTAGACTGGCTTCAAAACCCATTGATGTGGGATGTTTAACACACTCTTCTCAGTTTTTTTTTATTTTTCAAATTTTTAATGTTGTTTTAATTTTTTGAAAAATAGTACGCAAAAGATTCACTTTTTTGGTTTTGGGGTGTTATGGAATAGAGCAAAATGGCTCTTTAAATTGTTTGCACTTCTTTCAATAGTGAAGTAGTAGTTAGTCAATGAACTTTTGACACACTTGATGCATCATGGATTGGAAACAGCCGCTCAATATTTTAAACATATCACACTACGTACATCCGACCCCCCCTTACCCCGCAATGAGCGGGAGCCTTTGAGGCACTGGGGTAAGGTTGTTGTTTTGTTGTTCTTTTAACTTTAATTTATATGTAAATTTATGTACAAAGAAATTCAGATTTTTATTAGTACTTCATATTTAATATGTCTAATTTTATTTCTACAAAGGGCCTCCAAAATGTCAGGGCTTGCACTGGAAATATAAGTTAGAGAATGAAGCATTAAAAACAAGTTAGCATGAAACCTGGAACCTGGAGTTTACCTGGTAACCTGCTATTATATTTTTAGTGCAAGGTCTCTTTAAGTTTAGAAATATTAGTTGAAGTTTAGGAACCAAAGTGAAAAAACCCCAATGAAATTTACCCATACAGAATCATATGTCAGTAATGTCACTGCTCATAGACGCAGCCCATGTGCAACTATGACTAATATAGTCATAGTTGCACATGTGTGGCTGATTTTGAGATATATGTAATCACGTGGAATGGAAATTATTGCCAGTAAGTGTTCAATAACAACGCATTTCAAGTTTCCATTCAAATTAAACAAGGCAACAAAGGTCAAGCACTTACTGACAAATCTTTTGAGAACTTCTCTGCAAGTACAACAGCTTGTGATCTATGTAACTGGACCTGGAAGCTTGATTGACTCAAAAAGAAAGTAGCTGGTTCCCAATTCTCAGAAGAATCAACCTATTGAAAAACAGCAAGAAATTTTTTTACAGCACTACGGTGTATGCAAAAAAAGCTATGCTGTTGCTAAAAATGTTGCTTCTCATAAATGACAAACCGCCCGAAGTTTAAAGTTAGATGCCATATATGGACATCAGTTTCAGACGGTTTTATACAACTAATACATCTCTTTTTTTATTAAAAAAAGAAGAAAAGTAAATGGAAATTTGAGAACAGAAAACTAAGGCCACTAAACAGAATGATCCATAGCGTAAATCAACAACTGATTACAAATTACAAATATCCAAATCCAGGTAACGACATCTCTCTGCATAATAAAGACCTGATGTTAACCTCAAATATATATAAATTATTCTCCTCATATTAGACCTAAACATCTCTCACTCAAGTTCATAGGAAAATTACGAGGAATGTTCTTTAACAAGCTACTGCCTACAGGATACCAACCATCTAGTGCACATCTTTGATTTGGCTAATTTTTAACATTCAAACAAAAGAAGCCTACCAACATTAAAACATCAAATGCGGCTTTGCCATTAGAAACATTAGCATCAATGTCCCATTGCATGCCATGATCTGCACGTACAAGTATTCGTCAACAATTGGGTATAACAAATACTACGTAATACATAAGAAAAGAATAAGAGTAGTTCAAGCAGACATACGTGATGCAGGTTATTTTATTTAATTGATTGATGAGCTTGACTTACCACAAGTTATTTTATTTTGATCATTAGCAAAAAGTCTCACAAGCTCTCCCTGAAAACAGCAAACACAAAGCAACAAACTAATGAAGATAACACCTTGAGCACCAAAAAAAGTTATTCCGTAAAATGTTGCACCACTGCAAAGCACTCAAATAAGTAAGGAAAAACTAAAGAAAAATGCAAATCTCAAACACTCATGCACACATGGAAATCATTAAAGAGAAAGGAAAATAATAAGCCGCGCAATGTAGACAGGTTGATGACCCATTTAAAATGACTAGAGATTAACTACTCATTACTCAAACAGTCTGATATCAATACAGGAGGCCACTAAAGTTTGTGGAGCATTGTCAGAGGTAAGGAACATGCCAGTAGTGGCAGTGTCAACAATGGATCCACAGACCAGGTCAAATATAAACAAAAAGTGTTTGTTTGTTCATACCAGGCTGACAGTGTGTGACTGCAGCTCCTGTGGAGGGGTTCTCAGCGGTGGATCAATGACGAGGATGGGAGTATGGTAGTGGGTTCACAACATATGGACCACTACTAGAAACTCCAAAACAATGTCGGAGTACTTCTCACACGGAAAGAAATTTTCACGCTGGACAGATCATGTCTCTGATACCACGTGAAACAACGTAATATATTCAATACATTGCCTTGCTAGAACAGATTTACAGCTCCCTATTTATAGCAAAATACTAAACCTAACAGCACATTTACGCCTATTGTTACTTTGTTAGTTCTTACATAATGTTTACATCACTCGCTACATGATTTACGTCATGTTTACATACTTATCTACGATACAGTTCATAATTCCATACTAACTTTAGAATTTGTAGTCCGAGTGAATGGTGAATTGAGTCGAAAGAATCATGAGGATATAAAATGAATGAACAACCTGATTTCCTTGCTCATCCATAGGTATGCACTCAACAGATATGAATTTATCAACATCATCAGCTGTTACAACGTATTCAGGATTTGTGGCCCCTGATTGATACGATCATTAAAATGTGAAACATAGTTCTTAAATCGATGAAAGAGAGTTCTAAAACATTCCAGTGTGTTGCATAACAATGCTAGACCTTCTAAGACAATGAGCTTACCTTCAATATACTGCCTAGTACCATCAGGATTATGGCGGACCCACTGAAATGCAGCGAGATAACATTGAGAAAAATCCATTAACATCAAATATGTACTGTATAAATTGGTTCTACTTATCTAGAGTATGCTAAGGCCAGATCCAATTCCAGGTTCAATAGGCTTAGAACCGTATTTGATGCTGAAAACTGTATTTTAAATTCAAGGATCTCAGGACTGCAGGAGAGTAGCTGACAAATTAATGGTTATAGGATATTTTACTACTCTAGTTTCTGCTTTCCAGTAAATGATATTATAATTGTATCATTTTTGGGGAGAGTTTGTCCTCTAGAGTGTGTTTGGTTAACCCAACAGAAGGGGAGTGTGTGTCTGGGGGGGGGGAGGATTTTTATGCTACCTCATTATGATAGTAGAGAGGGGAAGAGAATATGTATATTAGTGCTAGCTTGTTTGGTACACGAAGAGAAGAGATGGAAAAATAATACAACGGAAAAATAACAATACACTTTTGTATGTAGGAGGGTAATTTAGCCCACAAGAAACAAATGTCCATCTTCCTTCCAAATTCCTCCATTTTTGGAAGGGTGAGATAGAAGGGGAGGGAGATTTTCAAATTATATTTCCCTCCCCTTCTACTCTTTTACTTGCCCAAACACAAGTTAGCAAAATCCCTCCCCTGATCCCCACCCATCCACTTCCCTAAGGCTAAAACAAAACAGTGGATCAAAAACATTTGTTGACAAACCAACCATCTCATTGCTTAGTTAGGTGGCCTACAACTTGTTTACCTGAAACATACAAAGAGAAGTTCCTTGAACAGGGTATCCACAACCTTGGAGTCTACCACCTGGCGTAGCATCTCCAATGATTTGGAAGCCTTCTATACCAGGGCCCCTTCCTGCAACGAAATACATAAATATTACATTCAAATGTAAAATATATTCCTTAAAATGTTTAAATAGAAAGAGCAATACTAAATGGCTAGAATCTAGCCATGTTTTTCCCCTTTTTATGGCAGCATGAAATGGCATTCCTATAATTCTAGGATGCGTTTAATATACTCCCTCCGTCACAAGAAAAGGTTCATATTTGACTTTTTGAGATCAAAATTGAAAACCTTGACCACAAAATTTCAAAAGAATATATTGAATAATAATGGTCAAATGGGAACCTTATTTTGGGACAGAGGGAGTAACTTTTTGCACATTAATAGCCATTGTTCGCAGCTTGGCATTACAAAAATGTCATTTCTAGCCACAAATTAATGGCTAGATTCTAGCCATAAAAATTTATTGGGATATAAATAAGCTTCATGTGTAGGCTTTTCTCATAGGACCTTTCAACCTATTGTCACAAAAATATTGAAAATAATGTTGCGATTGACAATAAGGTATTTGGAAAAACTATCTGACCCAATTTACTCTTACCACTTGACNNTGACCCCCCCCCCCACCCACTCACACACCTAGATTCTTATTGTTTATCCCTCTTCTTGTCTATTTATGTTCCGCACACAGATCTCATCTCATGTTATTCGCACCTCTTGGCCTTCTTCATTTTCCATTATCATCTCAATTGTTGCCAATGCTCATGGTAGTAGTTGGTACGGTTGGAAGAAAACGAATCAAGATACAAACTATACTTTGGCTCATAACTACAATTATCACATGATACTGTATAAAAGAAATTAGGGTTCTCATCGCTCAAACTCTAAAATGAACCCAAAGGCCTGCCATCACATTGAGGTCTATGTTTGTTAGCAAGTGTATGAGTATAGTTAGAATTACATGAGGTAAGTTGATCTTCATTTCATATCCGATTTGTGTGATCTGCACATCCATAACGACTGAAGCCTGTTACCTCTGTTGTGATCGAAGCTCTGAGTTCAAATAGATACTGCTCTCCCTCAGGTCATCACTGACCATAGGTGTTGCATGGTTAATAGATCTACATTGCTTGTGTATAGATTTAAATGGTTAATAGATTTGTTTGCAACATATATTCTTCTTTAACATGGTGAATAGAAACACAACAAGGTTATAAATGCATGATCAACAGCGGTTAGATAGTGTCACTCGAAGTTAGAGAACATGGGATGGAGTATTATCACAATACCGATGATGCTTCTATTGATCAAGGAGAAATTGCATCCCTATTCTTTTTATGCTTTAATTCAATGGTCCTTAGGCCTTTTAATCTGTTAATGATATGAAGAATCTTAACCAGATGTTATCTACTTAATTTTTGAAATTCAACCTATTCATTTAACACATGGTCCTTAAAATGCGTATGCCTCTCTATAAATAGCAAAGTAGCAAACTGAATTACCTTCTGTGCTCATAGAATTAGACAGCTTGTTGCCCCATGGAAATTGATCGGGCTCATTGGGCTTCTCCCCATAACTCACATTTAACCCATTTCCACTAAACAAGTTGCCGGAGTCGTTTGGAATATTCCTGCAAAATTAATATAGCTATAAAATGTAGATACCAGAATATTTGTTGCAAATGCAAACTAAACCGGGAAAATGGTGTGTTCTATAATGATAGATAGGGTCATTTGTCATAAATGCATTTACTCTAGAAGAAAAAAGAAGTATATATATAGTACTCCAAATTCAAATTGCAGTTTTTCAAAGAATAGCTAAAAAGACAAGATATACACGAAGCAAAATAAATATATAAGTGAAACCAAATTGCTTAAGTTTATAAAAATTTACTCTCCGATCCATAATTTTATTCTTGTTTTCCTCTCTGGGGCATCCCAAAATTTACATTTCCTTTTTAGGAAAAGGTTTTGTGGTTGATATTGTTTCTCATGCCAAGTCTAACCCAGAATAGAATTACGGGACAGATAAATCCAAAACAAGTATGAATGATATATGAATATCTAAAGCAGAAGATAATTAAAGCTAAGTTTTCCAATTCTAGGCTTCCAACAGTACTTATTTAAAAAAAAGAATAACAACCCAGTATAATTCCAACTTAGTAGGGGTCTTGAGTGTCAATATATGAGTGAAACTAAACTATTTCGATCAATTTTAAATCGAGGTAATTCATGAGGTTGGAAGTTCTTGCTTTCAGTAATTGATGTGTGTGTGTGTGTGCATTCTTATGTAGTTATGTTGAACAAACAAGACACTACGGGAGTTTGTTTCTACCAAAACATGGATATATATTTCCTTATACTCATTTTTCTAGAGAAACAATGATACAGATCTTTCTTCTATTTTATCATACCTAACACAATCCTTAATATTCTACACTAAGGCCTCCTCAGTTGGACTTAACTTCAATATCATTCAGTTCAGTTCAATGAATTCAGTTCAATATCATTCATTTGAGATCAGTATCATTCAGCTCAGTTTCATAGACGCACACTCGCACACATGCAGACAAGAAATGGTCATTTCTCTTTTGGCTTGTGGTAAAATTAGAAAAATTGAACAATACAATCAGAACTTTATAGTTTATACTCCATCCTCGGGCATTTTAGTTGTCCAATGAGGAAAAAAGGGGCCACACTTCAATAACAACACGTTAGGTTTCAATGAGGAATAAAACCCAAACTCCTGTCAAATTAAATAACAACAACAATAACCCAGTTAAATCCCACAAGAGTAGGGTCTGGGGAGGGTGTGTGTACGCAGACCTTGCCCCTACTCGAAAGTAGAGAGGCTGTTTCCAAAGAGACCCCTGGCTCAACGTCGAAAGTTGCATAGCTTGACTAACTGCTACTTCATTAATTAAAGAAGCGCAAATAGTTTAGATATCCATTTTGATTTATTCCATCACACCCCAAAGCCAAAAACAGGTGAAATTTTGGCTCCATCGGAGATGATGGAAATTCTGTCAAATTAAATAAAGTGATTTAAAGTATATGATATTCCTTACAAATTGGGATTGGGCGATAAGCTGCTGATTTGTGTGCCAATATTCCCTTGATCATTTAAAATCTGTTCATCCATATGCTGTTTATTATAATTTGGATATCCATGCATATCATGCGTCAGAAAGAACACAGTTCATAAATATTTTGGTTTTAAACGATCAGCAAAGGACACCCGCCATCAATACCATAGAGCTGCCTGGAACTTGATTATTCATGGGGATAAAACCAAACGAACCAACTTTCAGTGATCCGCTAGCTGCCATAGAGTTCAATGTTTCAATTTTAGCCTGTAAAAACATAACTCAGTTCAAGTCCACTAGCATTTATATACTCCCTCCGCCCCACATTAATCGTCTCACTTTTCTTTTTGGTTCGTCCCAAGATAATTGTAACACTTCCTTTCCTAATAAAGTAAAGAATATGAGGTCCAGAACTTTTCTCTTTCTTTTAAACATATTTAAACCACTTACTTTTTACTTTTCAACATTTTTCTTAAATTTTGTGAAGTCAAACCAGGATAATAAATTTGGGAAAGAGGTAGTAAAGAAACTGAAGAAACTAAACTAGCTTGATGAGACAAAATTCTCAAAAATGTTATGAAATGTTCAGCCCCTCAAATCCAACAAGACCTTTGATCTTCACCAGCTCAACCATCTAGAGTGACAATTGTTCTTAGTAATTATTGATCTACTTAAATGTATTCATCATCCCAAAAATACTTGGGCATGTTTCTTGAGAAATAGACCATAGTTGCAAAGGATAGAAAAACAAGTTCCCAAACTAAAGGTTGAGTTTCCTCTTTCCCCTAAAACTATAATTTCATAACTAATAAAGTTGACAAGATTATGGAATTGTGATCTCACATGTGCAATTCTTATCTTCATCTTCAATTCGTCATGCACGTGCTGCAAAAGATTCAAATACGAGTTGCACTTAGGAATTGGAATATATGAGCGTGGCAGCAGTCTTCCACTTCCTCAAAAAGAATATGTGGGTAAGACTAAGAATACTTCTCTAACTATAGTAAGTTATAAAAGACAACGAAATCATATTCCTTTGTTTAAAGTGAATAGATTAAATTTTATTTCCTTTGTGTTAAGACTGTTAACACATTATTTCCATTCCCCTGTAGAGCCAAAGATTCACTATTTTTTGACTTTGGGGTATGATGGAATAAAGCAAATTGGCTCTCTAAACTGTGTGCGCTTCTTGTAATTGTGAAGTAGTAGTTGGTCAATGCAACTTTCGACGTTCGTCATTGATCATCTGGAAACAACCGCTCTATATTTTAAACATAGGGATCAGACTGCGTACACAAACCTGACCCCCTTACCCCGCAATGGGCAGGAGCCATTGAAGCACTGGGGTAATGTTGTTGTTGTATTTTTACACATTATTTTCTCGTGCATCATATACAATATGTCTAAGCCATCATTATGTGGATATAGAAGGGTGCGGCATTAAGTGATATGTAGACAAATGACAATTTGCATCCAAATGAGTAAGATTATAAGAATGCATCTCTAATTATAGTAAGTTATAAAAGACAGCGAAAATTATATTCTTTTGTTTAAAGCAAATAAATTAAGTTTTGTTTCCTTTATTTTACATATTATTTTCTCATGCATCACATCATCTAAGCCATTAGTATGTGGATACATAAGGGTGTGGCATTCTGTTCTAAGCGGACAAATAACAATTTGCATCCTAATGAGTAATCAACATTCATATATACTCCAACACATTAGGCATCTTTATCTGGACACACAAGGGTTTGGCATTGTGATATGAGGACAGACACTCATTTGCATGATAGCATCATGATGATTAACCAACACTCATAGACTATTCATTCATGAATAGCTACACATATTACAGGGTGCATATATCAGGCCAAGCAAGAGAGCAAAATCAGTGTTTTCCTGGTTAATACCTTGATGTGGTGGGTCAGAGTAGAGGCATTAGCAACGCGGGGGGAAATGCCATATTCTGTCAGTAATCCAAGCATAGATGACATGAAAACATATCTTTCATCCTCCATTTCCTGAAACATAATCTTTTTTTAGATGGAAACCAACAGCAAAGAAAAGAGGAGATGATGAAGAGGGGAAATGGCACGTAATTCGCAAGATTGTATAGAAATTTTGAATTCAATTAAAAATTCAAAATTCACAAACAGACACTTGTAAAGGAAACTCTTAACACTTGTAAGAGCCTATGCCTAGCCCCTATTAATGCCAGTCTAGGTGCTAGAGACTTGAATACTTGGGTGTTTTTCTTGATTATACTCTGCCTATGTCCACTAAGATCCCATCCAGCCCGCCCCAACTAGACATTCACACGAGTGTGCCGGACTGCTGCCTAGTTCTTTTTAAAAAAATTCTCCTAAATAATACACATACTCCCTCCGTCCCCCAGTTTTTGTCCACTTTTGACTTTTGGAACTGTTCATCTAAGCACTTTGACTCATCAAATTCTCTCAATGTGTAAGCCTAAATATAGTCATGTGTGATCTTGTTTGATTTGTCTTAACATATAGATTATTAATATATAATTTCTATAATTTTTTAATATACAAATTACAAGATAAAATGGATTAAAGAAGTACATTGGATGGTGTGTAAAAATGAAAGTGGACAAATACTCGGGGACGGAGGGAGAACTTCTTTTGTTCTTTAATAATTGCAACATTTTTGACTTTCGCATTTGCAAGTATAATACCATTAATAGATCTAATTATTTGTTAAGATGATATATTTAAAAAGTTGATATGTTGAAAATATACATTGAGATGAATCTAACAACTTATCACATTGTTAGAGCATATAAAAACCTTTCCTAGGCCACAACCACAAAGTAACCCCTTTATAAAAACCTTTCCTGGGCCATAACCTTTTCTGCCTTTGCCCCTTGCTTTGTTTATGCATGTTCTACTGCTATGGACCTTGAATGGGTGTTTCTTCCAGCACCGTCCCGATTTGTGTGGAGATACTTGCTGCTAACATGGGTTGAGTGGTGTTATGTGCTCTAGATGTGTGTCTGAGTGCCTGCTTTCATACATTTTACTTATTTCTGTTTTGAGTTCTGATTTAGGCTCGGGGCCTTGGCATATGTGATGAGGCCTGGGCTCATTTTTAAACTTAGGCCTGTTCCGATTTTGGTATTTGTTGGGTTGGTCTTCTGATTATGTTTTGCTTGATTTTGGCCTTGTTTGGGAACAGCATCTTGCCATCTTCGATAAGCATTTTGGATAAAAATTTAATGGTATCGATTAATTCTTAAAACGCTAACGCTAAAGCCTAAAGGCTACCGTCAGAAAACCTTTTAAAAATGCTAACGCTAACCTCTAACGATGATGCCAAACAGGGCCATTACGTGTCGTGAGTTGGACACTGCCCCGTGCTTGTTTGGGTATGCCCGTCCTATAGTGTGCATGCACTTGGGTACTTCAATGTTAATATTTACATTTCACCCCCAAAACATGAAGAAACAAATATGAATTTTTTTGAGTAAATTCTATAATTGGTCCTTTATAAAAGGGGGTTTCCCTATTTAGTCCTCTATTATCAAATATTACCCAAGTGGTCCTTCTTTTATGGGTACCTTTCCACAAATAGTCCTTTTTTTGATCTTCTATCATGTTGGTGTTAATTTGAGGGCTAAAAGTGTAATTTCACAATGATAATCAAGGTAGTCAAACTCTAGATTCTACGTAGGATCGATAAGCATAATGAAGATCGTAACATCGTAAGATCGTGACTCGGATCGTAAGATCCTACTATATATATATATATATATATATATATATATATATATATATATATATATATATATGTTTAATGTTTTAATTAGAAGGCTATTAGAACTTAGAAGTCGATTGGAAGGAGAAGTCTGGATTCCCAAAAAATAGAAGATAAGGCTGGGCTGATATGCTATTTACGCTGGTTTCCAATTTAATTTGGGAATAAATAAAAGAGGATACGCTGTTTCCGATCGAAATTGGGAGTCGCGACAGATGCGACTTTCCAA